>JAODLD010000020.1:124629-143637 GCA_026781065.1 Mormyrops boulengeri
CGGGCAACTTAGCTCCTGGGATCATTGGAACACACAAACCCCTCCACCACGGTAAGGTGTCGGCTCCAGGAGAGGATATTATAATATTATATAACAATATTTTTCAGCATTAATTTCATTAACATTAATATCAACATAATTGCTTTTTAAGGATGTTTCGGTAATAATGTTATCATGCTGACATTGACAGAACCTTTAAAATGTAAAATGTGGAAATTACATTCCATTAACTTTGCAGAAAGAACGTTCACTGCCGGCTTTGAGCAGACCTTCAAGCAACGTTGGCTAAAATTCTGGGAATGATCCCTGTTAGCTCGGATGTAACTGGTCCTTTACAGAGAAACAGCCACAGCTGCTTCTGAGCAAAGTGTCAAACATTCCTTCTCACATGTTTAACATTTTTATAATTCTTTTGGTTGGGGTACATACCTAAGGTTAATAAACGAATGTAAAGCTGCCAATGTTAGGTGCAGCGGTCGCTCACTGTGTAGTGTTGTATCTTCACACCTCCTGGGTTGTGGGTTCGATTCTTACCCTTCGTTCTGGGTGTTCGGAACTGGTACAGTCCACCTGTACTTCTGAGGGTTTCTCTCCTGGTACCACAGGTTGCTGAAATGTCTCAGAA
Source organism: Mormyrops boulengeri (assembly GCA_026781065.1). NCBI lineage: Eukaryota > Metazoa > Chordata > Actinopteri > Osteoglossiformes > Mormyridae > Mormyrops > Mormyrops boulengeri. Next base: position 125,255 of record JAODLD010000020.1, read on the forward strand.
CTGTCTATAGGGGGTGCTCTGTGACGGACTGGTATCCCATTCAAGAGAACCGTCTGCTTCTGGGGAAAAGCGCCAAGCTCACAGTGACCCTCTATTGCATTGCTTCCCAGCCTGGTCCTCGGGGACCCCCGCTAGGCGAACCCCTCCATGTTTTGAAGACGTCGCTCAACATCAACAAGGTGCAGGGGCAAAACACCCTTAGCCATGCACGTGATTCAGCGCAATTAGGAAAGAAATCAAAATGGGGTTTTCAGTTACCACTAGGGAGCTGGGAGGGAGCGAAAACATGGACTGTCTGGCAGGGAACTGGGAAAGAGCAAAAACATAGACTGTCAGGCAGGGAGCTGGGAGGGAGCGAAAACATGGACTGTCTGGCAGGGAGCTGGGAGGGAGCGAAAACATGGACTGTCTGGCAGGGAGCTGGGAGGGAGCAAAAACATGGACTGTCTGGCAGGGAGCAAAAACATGGACTGTCTGGCAGGGAACTGGGAAAGAGCAAAATCATAGACTGTCAGGCTGGGAGCTGGGAGGGAGCGAAAACATGGACTGTCTGGCAGGAAGCTGGGAGGGAGCGAAAACATGGACTGTCTGGCAGGGAGCGAAAACATGGACTGTCTGGCAGGGAGCTGGGAGGGAGCAAAAACATGGACTGGCAGGGAGCTGGGAGGGAGCGAAAACATGGACTGTCTGGCAGGGAGCAAAAACATGGACTGTCTGGCAGGGAGCAAAAACATGGACTGTCTGGCAGGGAGCTGGGAGGGAGCAAAAACATGGACTGTCTGGCAGGGAGCTGGGAGGGAGCAAAAACATGGACCGCCTGGGTGTCCTCAGGGACCAGGTTGAGAGACACTGCTCTACCGGATAAGTAGTTTCATTACCCGAGGTGATGAAAGAACAGACCAAGGCAATTACTTAAGCAGCCTGATACTATAACGATTTTAAAAATTCACAAAAGTTAATGGTGATGCCCTGGGTGAGACAAAATTTATGGATTGAAAAAGTGGGGTGCTACAGTGAACACCTATCTCCCAGCCCCTCCATGATAAACCTCCCTTTGTCCATTTTCCAGGACTGCTTAATGTAGGGTCATGACAAGCCTGCAACCAATCCCAGGAGGCAGGGGCCACCAGGCAGGTGACATCCTGGGTGGGACACCATAGATGTCAGAAACTATAATTGTTGACAGTATGACATTTTCTTGCTGCGACGGGCACCTGGGAACAAGCTTTTGCTCTTTGGATTCTCCTTGGGGCTTCGCCCATGCCTCCAGAAGAGTAGGTCTTAAGTTTATAGCAAAGCAAAGCGAAGTAGGACTTCATGAGCAAAGGCAGCACATAGTCAGGCTGCACAATGCGTGAGGAACAGCCAAAAGCAGAAAGGTCGAAAAACATCGAGAGTCATGTTTGACGTTTCGGTGAGCATGTGTTTGTTTAAGACTCTTGGCGTCGTATCACAACCATGAGTGCTGAGATGTTTGCCCTGTTGGAAGCAGGGGCTGGACCAATAAGAGTCAACCAGAAAGATGTCCTTTCCTTTAGGTGTTGTATACAGACTCAGTCATTGTCACCCTTAGTCAACATCTCATATTGATCAGTAAGTCCACAGGGAACGCCACAGGCCTGTTCCTGGGTGATTCGTGTCACGCACTTCCTGATATATTTCTTATCCTCTCACCCGAAACACTGTGGATTCACACCTGTCTCAGGATGATACGTCGCCATGGTTACCATTCTGACATCTAATTTGTTACAGTATTTAAATGCCCTTGAGCATTATAATTCAACTTCACCCGCTCTTTAACTCCTCAAGTGAACATACTTGCTTTTTGATCTGATTTAACAGTCGGACTGTTTCATGCAGAAAACAGGGGCGTTACCTTCCGAACCTCCAGAAGGTACTGCAGTCATTATCCGTTAAGCTGGGAAGTTCCCTTGTGGGGATTCTTACGTCCAGGACAGCCTCCCAGAAACCCTTTAATGAGAAGCTGTCATGAAATTATACGCGTTATCTGCTCAGAGAGCTGGAGTTTGGCGTGAGAATCATCAACATTCTGCAGACGCTTGCCGACGCTTACCTGAAAATTACCGCTGTCTTATTTCTAGTTTTACGGTGCAGCCACTGTCAAGCCCACACAGAAGGTGGCGAGTGGTGTTTCACATTAGGAATTCATGATTTAATAAACACAATACCGCTTTGCATTAAACGAACAATATTCCCGTCTTTCCCGGTTGCAGACACATGACCGAGACCAAGAACACGGAATTCACCGCTGGTCCCCAGTGTTCCCCCCGAGCATCCATCTGCATTCAGGGAGGAAGCACACATTCCAGGGCAGCTGGAGACCAGAGCATGGGTTCCCCACTGTTCCGTCTGAATGTGCCGCAGATGCACGTAAAAGGAAATCTAATTAAACATCATCGACAGAGAAATATTCAAAGAATGCATGTGCCACGCATCCTACTTTTAACACACATGCAAGGTGTTCTGCATTTGTAATGCAATCAGGCTTCCCTAATACGCCAGCGGCTGCAGTAAGGAGCACTTTGCCAAAACAGGATATGGGGGGGGGGTTAATAAGTCACAAGATACCTCCATAAATAGGTGATTCAGGCAGCTTCCTGCTCCCTGTGAAGACCCAAGCCAAGATCTGAGACCCAAAGTGTTCCTTATTACGTGGAATATGTACACAATCAGGTCATTTTGTTAAAAATGAATTCTGTGTAATTATCCAGTTTGTTTAATAATCTGAAACGCGGTGATTGAAGAGGGCGCCCCGTTTTGATTTGTTTCCTAATTGCGTTGAATCACTCATAAACGTGCACAGCTCAGTTTTGCCACCGCAGACGCCTTCAGTGCGTGACTTCTTTCCCTTGCATAAAAAAATTTATAAAATGTTCAAAAACATTGCACTCCTAAGGCAAAGTAAGCATTGAATTTGTGCTTGTGTGTTTTCTTTCTGGTTTTTGCATCGCACAGCAGCGTGTCTTTACGTGGGCAGAGAGGATTGTGGGTAATAACCACATTTAAGGCATGTTGTTGCCAGCACACTCGTGGCAATTTCTGAATGACATCTGAAAACCGCAGTTGGAGCACTTAACCAAAACGCACATTTACCTTCCATTCAACCTACACAGAGTTTTTTATTTTGTTCAACAGAGATTTGTGGTAAAAGCATACTCTAGGGTGAGTGTCAGAAGCAGGAGATGTTTTTTGATATACTGCATACAGAAGAAGACTATGTAAAACTGGGAAAACTTAGGAAGTGCAATGAAAGCTTCAAATTACAAGCAGAGCACAAGCAGATTTAATGACTCACACAGAGGAATGACAAGCAGCAAAACCTAATCCAAAACCCAGGGACAACACACAGGCGACGTTCAGAAATCAATCCAAGGCTATGCAAATACCAGGCCCAGATAACATCCAGGAAGCAAGGTCAGGAAACCGGCATGGTTCTGAAACCACTGGCAGACAAACAGTATCACAGCAAGTCACATTTCAGTAAGGAGCAATTCCAACATCTCACAAAGTATCCCTGTGCTTATACCTGTCTGGGTGTAACCTCACTAGGTGTGGTCTAGGTGAGCATGGTCTGGGTAGTTGCAGTCTGCCTGGGCGTGACCTTCCTGGGTGTGGTCTGGGTGGGCGGTGTCTGGCTAGTTGCAGTCTGTCTGAGCGTGACCTTACTGGGTGTGGTCTGGGTGAGCGTGGGCTGGTAGTTGCAATCTGTCTGGGTGTGGTCTGGATGGGCCTGGTCTGGGTAGTTGCGGTCTGCCTGGGCGTGACCTTCCTGGGTGTGGTCTGGCTGGGCAGGGTTTGGCTAGTTGCAGTCTGTCTGGGCATGACCTTTCTGGGTTTGGTCTGGCTGGGTGTGGTCTGGGCGGCCCTGGTCTGGTTAGTCACGGTCTGTCGGGGTGTGACCTTACTGGGTTTGATCTGGCTGGGTGTGGTCTGGCCGGGCTTGGTCTGGCTAGCCGCGATCTGTCTGGGAGTGACCGTACTGGATTTGGTCTGGCTGGGTGTGGTCTAGGTGGGCCTGGTCTGGCTAGTCACAGTCCGTCTGGGCGTGACCTTACTGGGTTCGGTCTGGCTGGGTGTGGTCTGGGCGGGCCTGGTCTGGCTAGTCCCAGTCTGTGTGGGCGTGACCTTACTGGGTTTGGTCTGGCTGGGTGTGGTCTGGGCGGGCCTTTTCTGGCTAGTCACGGTCTGTCTGAGCGTGACCTTTCTGGGTTTGGTCTGGCTGGGTGTGGTCTGGGCGGGCCTTTTCTGGCTAGTCACGGTCTGTCTGAGAATGACCTTACTGGGTTTGGTCTGGCTGGGTGTGGACTGGACGGGCCTTTTCTGGCTAGTCATGGTCTGTCTGAGCGTGACCTTTCTGGGTTTGGTCTGGCTGGGTGTGGTCTGGCTGGACGTGGTCTGGCTGGGTGTGGTCTGGCTGGACGTGGTCTGGCTGGGTGTGCTCTGCCTAGTTACAGGAAGCAGCATGGTTTATGCTAGATATTAGATGACTCCAATGTGTCACCTGTTGTGAAACCCTGCTCTGCATCCATTCAGCCGTCTTGCTGCAATACTCCAGTCCGTTCACCTCTCTCCTTTGACATCATGAACATTAGGGCGGAGCATTATTTTTGGCACTGGAGCCTCTAGGGTTGTGGGTTTGATTCCAGCTGCAACTCTGTCTGTGGGGCTCGTCCCCCCATGTTTGTGTGGACCCAAACACGTGTGTACATCTACGGGTGTAGCTAAATTCCCTATAGTATTTCAACTAGTGTCCTATAAGAGATGTTGTCTCTCTTGCATCCTCTACCTGCTGGCATAGGGTCCAGGCTCAACACGAAAGGCTAAGGAAAACGGATATAATGTTTCGTTTCACATCTGTGTACCGAGAACACGAAGTTCTGCTCGTACTTCACAGCAGAGTCTGGCTAAAACTTTGGAGGACTCTTGGTGAGGACAGTGGTACCCATTGCATTCCGTTGCCTCTGACCCTTTCACCCAAACTCAGCAGATACTTTCATAGTCCACAGTCAACCGACTCAAGCCCACAACAGCATCATTCCGGCAAGAAAAAGACTAAATAAGCAAAGGTGAGAATTGCTACCTGACCAAATTAAAACTGCATCAGGCGCAGAAATTACGCACTGTGCAAGAACGTTTAGCTGATGTGTTGGTTGTCGTGTATTTGATGTCATTAGCGCGTCATAAAATACTGACTTTACAGCACATTCAGTTAATCATTCTGCCCCAGATGTCAAAGATATTAATGATTAAGCCCACCGTTTTAAAGCCCCGACTTGTACTGCACACACTTTTCAGAAAGAACACCGTTGATCAATGTCAACGGTGACCCTTTGCCTCTAATGTAATGCGTATTCCTTGCAGCCCAATGGAGGCCATTATTTCTTACAAATGGTGCAGCATCCACTGAGCCCCTGGGTTGCAAGTATTGCCACCTCATTCCCTGGAAATGGGAACGTTGGTCACAAACCAGAATAATTAATACCGGGCTCTGCATTTACACTGCCTTCATATGCCTGACCTGCTTTTTCATATCTCCAGTGCTGCATCAGACCTCAGGTCCCCCACCTCCCAGCCTTAACTGGCTTTAAGCCTCGAAGGCAGGGTTTGCCTCCACCCTGTACTGCCTCCATCCACCAGCTGATTGCTTTCTTCACACACCATCAGTGACCCTGCACTATGCAGGAGACCTAATTCTACCTTGAGACCTGGCACACCCTATTACTGCTGAGCACCAGAAAGCCATCAGAAAGACGGACGTCATGCACCTAATACGAGGGCACAGTTCACAAAGTCCAGTCCTGTACCAGAGTGTGACCTGCAGGCTGCACTCTGGAAAAATCCCAGACTTAGCTGTACAGGGAGGTGTACCGTAACTCTTTTGTGATGGCACTAGTCATGGGATGCAGAACAATGTTATCTTCCTTCATGGAGGAATGAATATTTCGTAGAAGGAAAAGGTGTCTGAAATACAATATGCTTTTGCCTTTGATCCCTATATCTTGGAGCCAGTCTGTATTTTAACAATAATTGATTTCTTTCTTCAGAATGTTTTTGGGAAGCATTGATTTAACACAACAGCAGCTTCTGGGCCCCTAATCAGTTTCAGAATAGTTTGTCAAACTGTTATTGTGTGTAAAAACAGAAAAGGAGCTATTCTATCAAAGCAGCCCATTTCAAAAGCAGTCAGCAGAGGAAAGTGGCTTTAAAGCAAGGGAGTGCAGGAAAGAAAGCACTGGAAAGCACTGGAAATGGTCCCTATTTACTGGGAATTCTTTGACAAATGAAGGAGACTCATTAATTCATTATGTGCAGGCCAATGTGAACATAGCTGTGATTGAAGGTAGAGGGTCACTTTCATATATTAATGCAAATAATAAAAAATATACTTTCTTACATACACCTAAAAAGATAAATGTAAAGTCAGTCACAGTCAGTGGCACAGTTTTTAAAGGCCATACATCTAAGGCCAAAAACCAATTACACTGTCTGAACTAACAACAACAGGCTTGACAGAAAGAAAGGTTTACTGGAAGGATAGCAGGACGGACGGGTAAAAAGTTTTGACTTGGGGTCTGAGAATCTTGGGTGTAAAGTAAACAGGTGAGGTAAGTAATTCTTTCCATCACCAGGGGGCCCGACTTAAAAAAAAAGACATATAGCCTCCTGTGGTGACCAACAGACTGCGGTAACAAAAAGAAAAACAGAAAGAGCCAGATGCGGGGAGAGCAGAGTCTGAGGTGTCGTACGCGAGCGGCTGTGTGATTAAAGAGAATGGCACTACACCGGAGGAGAGCGAAGAGGCAGGGAGACTGGACTCCTGCAGGCAGAGAAGTGGATGCAGGGAGTGAGGGTCAGCTGAGAGAGACACTAGCAGCAGAGTACTGGAGTACTGACTCACAGTGATACACACACCGTGGGAAGTCTATATCAATATTAAATGAAGGTCTGTGTGGACAGTCTCACAGACTTCAACCAACGATACAGTAATTGTAGCTAAGATGAGTATTAAAGCCCAAATTCAAACATTCATAAAGGTTATTACTTGAATTAAATAATCAGTTTGATACAATCTCAGTGTGAAGTATCCAAGCCAATTGCCTGATTTCAGAACAGATCCCTGTCAAGCCTAACATGGATGAAGCGATGTCCTATAAATTCAGCTTAAATGTTTGTTCTTTCACAGTTTGGTTTTTCGATTATGGATCCCTTTGAAATATAGAAGGCAATGGCGTGCAACTCAGATAAACACTTTCAATGGAAGCATCAAGGTGATTTATAGAGCAGAGAAGCTGGCCAATCTTCTTGTGTAATTATAGTGGTGTGAATTCCTATTTTCCTTAGTTTCAAAATTCACCTCCAGGTTCCTCACGGAGACCAGATTACCATAGACTTAGCATGGCTCAGTAAACCTTTGTGTCTTTGATTAGTCAAGGTGTTAAATAATTTTTCGGTGGATCGTTTCACCAGAAAGATACAATGGTACAATGATTCGGGGCCTGGTGTTGGTTTGATTAGAAACTGTCTCCCTGAGGGATTCGGCGCGTCTTCCTCCACTGCCCAGTTGGCCGATGATAAATTCCTATGCTCATTCCGAGAAAGACGGCCACTGTAATGTTTCATGGCTAGTTTGCTGGGCGGATGCCCCGACTTTGCAAGTTATCTAACAAATACGGCACGCCTCGTAATAATAGCGCACACTAACAGGACTGAACAGTTTGGTTTAACAAGGAGGCACACTATCATTAGAGAAAAAAATGTGGAAGTGATATTTTAGTTTTAAGGTCCAGGTCATGAATTTCTGCATGAGCGTCCGTGCATGCCTATGTGCATGAGGAAAAACACGGCTTGTTTTTTGTGCACCCACTCCGTCATCAGGAGAAGCAGGGTGTGGCCTCGTGAGCGCGCGGGCGTTGACAACGGACGCAGTCAACGCAGCCACGGCCATGAATACCGTTGAGTCAGTTAGCCAGGCTGAAATGTCGCTGCACTGGACTGTGAGGATTCCCTTTCGGCAAAAGACAAACCTTTTTCTAAACCGGTGACACTCCCATCAATGTGAGTATCACACATGGTCTGAGTATCACACACGGTCTTAAACTGAAATTTCCACCACCAAATGTTTTCTGTTTAATATGAAAACAGTCATCGTGTGTTGCTGCTAAGCTATAAGCTATAAGTTAACAAGTATGTTTTAACAACTCGGCCCTAAGTTATTGCAACAATTGTGACGATTTATTTATACTTATAATAATAATTGTGATGATTTATTTATACTTTATTTATACTGTTCTGCAGCAAGATCATCAGCATAATGAACAACCATTATGTGGTTGATATTCCATGTATAGGTATAAAAATGTAGTTTTGATAAACCATTGTAATTATTGTGAAACTGTCGATATAATCTACCCTGCACAGTAAAGCACCATCTATTTTATAAGCCCTAATATCCGCTGGAATATTATAGAGGTTCTGAGATATACGGTTTGTTAGATCTTGCAAGTCATGCAAAATTATTAGCAGGAGACTGAAAGCAATTAAAATCAATTGTTAGAAAGATGAAGAAAAAAAATCACAATTCCAGAGCAGCTCCAGCAGGAATCCTGAAAAGGTCAGGAAATTCTTCAGCCATTCGATTGATACTCTCAGACTGCTGCTGAAATGTACTTTTCCACCATCAGAAGTGGCATCTGTCCATCTGTTTTCCCGGGGTCTGTTTTTGAAAGAAGGATGATGATTATACACTGTAGCTCGGCTTCGATGGACAGCCACGCCACCAGCTAGCGGCGTCTGGAGTGGTTGTGTTCCTCTTACCAGACAACAGCTCTCATCAAACATCCACTCCTGAGAAAAACAGCCACTGTCCTGATAGCTGGGTCTCCATCCAAGTACATTTTGAGTATCTCTGCTGATTGTCCCTCAAGTATATTCAGCTAATTGCCCATTTGATCACGGCTCCTTGACAGCCTTTTAGTGACCATAGAGATCGTGTGGCTAATCTGTGAAACGGGAGCGTGAGGATGAATCATTACAGCCGTTTCGCACATATTTAGATATTTGGATTTGAGGCTAGAGATAAAGCAAGGTATGAGAACGTATGTATTACAGAAATATCCCGAAGTCACCATTTATAAGTCACAACATTCATATGATTGTTTATTTGTGTGTGCAGAGTTCCCGCATCAAAGAGAAGTAGCATTTAAAAGTGCATCATAAATGTTCAACTGCTGCAAAGGCGGACATGGACAGTATCAAAAGTGTGTGTAATACAAGTATATATTTAATTACTGCTGAGAATATTGTTTCAAGAACTTCCCCTTTTTGTGTATTTTGCAATAAAATATATTTTCTTTCTTCTGCTTCTGACAACCTTTGGAGATTTAACTTATAATACATATAACTGAAACATATGCTATGAAATTTGGGTATTTTTTGTACTTTAATATTTTATTATACTGGTGTTAAATATCATTTGCATATTTGCCTCAGTTACTTCATTAGACCTTTTTGTCGTAGTGAGTATCACTTCACATAATTCAGGTAATAATGCCAGTCTTGGTTTTTTTTCGTATTGCTTAGCTAAATTTGAATAATATGTTTTAATGGTATCTAATGGTAACTTTTTCAGAAACAAGTCAATTTCTAAACTTGGCAATCGCACATCCAGTAACACTGTGCCAGTCGTGAGGTAGCTGAAGTTCGTCCAAATTGGCGACATTTTTAATGAGTGGCAGATTAGAAGTGGCTGGTCGTCTGGCGTCTCCTCAACATTCAATAACCGGATTCAGTAACAATGGTTTTCTATAAGTGAATTTTCAGTCAATCTGCCCAACCTAAAGATGGCATGTTTTGTGTCCTGTAGGGTTCAGTTCTCGGGCCAGTTGAAAGATTCATATGCATGTGACATGTGACTGCTTTTTGTCAGACAGACTAGACTGTAAAGTCCTGTACCACTGCTATATTAAGATACTGACAGCATTCATCTACTGACTACATTTCTTTCATGTGATTTTCACCATCACCAAACAAATATTAAACAGGCATATTATTCTAACCCCACATAATTACCAAAAATCTCATTCCAAAAAGCTGCAAAAAGAAAATAAAAAATTTAGCAATAAAGCTGTAGACTGATATTTCTGAATAGAAATATTATAATTTTACCAGTCAATAGCAAATATTTTATGTACTTTATTTTATGTTCCTTATACTTAATCAATCTAGGCAAAAACATCTTTTCCAAGAAACATTTTAATTGATATAATAAAGATGCTAAATAAAAAAAAAAACACTGGTTAAAATATTGTTTTAAATTTATGTCACTTCTGTTGATTAAATAAATGAGTACAAGATGTTGTCATGGTTCTTAAGCTGTCCTTAGTCTGACAGTGTTATTTATCTTGCAAACACAACATCTGCCTTGTGGCCAGATGCTCCCATTGCAGCAGAAATTATACTTCTGTGGAAAAACAAAACCTGGACGGTGATTCAGCGCTGCTGCCATCGATAAAAACGTTCCGTCGTCCCCAGTGATTGCTCTTTGCCCCTTTATCAGCGAAACATCCCAGCAAACCAGTGTCACGCTATCCCATGATACACCGTGACCCGCACTGTATATGGCAGGTGCGGTGGCAGACGGCGTTTAGCGGCAAGCAGCCGGGGGCTCCGGGGGACCGTCTGCCGGCGCCACCTGAAGTGAAGGCTCCTTTTCTGCTGACATCGGCTCTCCGATGGAAACATTAATAACTACTCGGAGATCAGAGCGAATACCAAACAGGTGGTTCCGAAGTATGGCGCTTTCCACGGCAATTTATCTCACATCTGGTGAAAAGCGTAGGTAAGTGACAGACGTGTCTGAGGAGTGAAGAAGGAGATATGAAGAAGTATTTTTCTGCTTGGCGTTTCAGTGACGCCATTAGCTACTCAATACGAGCGATGGATGATGGCTGATGCTGCACCCAACTTTGCCTTTCCCGGTTCTGAAAAAACTGCAACCTCATTATGTCAAGAAAGCTTGCCCTGTCCCACACACAATGGCAGCGACTGACTTGTGCAAAGGAACCACCACACCTGTAGGGGGCGCTGTATATCATAGTCGGATTTAGACAGGCACATCCTGCAGCAAAAACTTTTGCCGCCCCAAACAGTGTGCGGCAACTGAAGCACAGTGTGGAGCAACACCACTGCACCCTAATCATTTCACCCTAATTAGGCATGTTTACTTTGGCAATAATCACTTCTAATTTCACGCCACTTTCACTTGGAATTTAATTAAAAGGAGAATGTTAATTTACGCAATCCCCAACCATCTCGGTCTCCCACCTGTGCTTTAATACAGCGCACAAAGGAAGATGGGAAGCTGGAACAACACTGAGTCTTCTTCATACTTCCACTGCTGGTGAAAGATTTCTGATGACGAAGCTGATAATGGAGACCACAGCATGGAAAGACCTTCCAAGGAGGGAGACCGCCAGGAGCAGTCTGCAGGTAAGATAATTCATCTGTCTAATGGGACACAACCGTGTTTCTTTAATTAAAAGCCTGGAAGTTTTTATTTATTTATTTTTTTCCTGATGCATTGCCATAGCTGGTGCACTCGCTCCGCTAATGATGCAGAACAACGCGCAAGCAAACACAGAAAATTAATGAACATGACAGAATTTTCTCCACGGTGTATTTGCTGGAGTCCTGGAGGTCTGCCGGAGTCTCACTAGAAACATCACAGGTGCAGCTGTAGTCTTGCAACCCTCAGCACGTGTGCACCATAAATTTATTTGAAAGAAATATCAAAATCATATGATGTAATGCAGAGAAGCAGTTTAAGGTTAAGAAAGCCTTAATGCATGCACAGCAAAAAAAAAACCAAACAAATCGAAAGACATCAGAATGGGGAGCACGGTGCCTTTAGGTTAAGCCCCCAGGGAACTTTCCTGTTTTTAATAACCCCAGGCTGGACCGGGGGGGAGGCAAAGAGGTGTTATCCCCACTGTGCCTGGCTCTGGGTCTCCCTCTACCTGCACTAATACACGTTTCATCTCAGCCTGTTTATAATCCACAACGAGACAGTCAATAAATCTGCCATTCAGGCAGGGGTGGCTGCCCAGGATAAGCGTATCCCAGGACCAGAAACATTCTGATTTCATTATCACAGGGCCACCAGAAGGAGTCACAGAAACGCAAAAGGACTGTTCCTTCCAAGTCTGCGTCGGCATGTCCCTCGCCGTCTGCCAGGGCGTGGAAGGAGCACCTCCTGGTGTCTGGGTACTGTATTGCACTGGCATCGCAGAGCGTAGCAAATGTGTGCGGACGGTTGTGAATTGTCTATGAGTGCCGTATACCGGGCCCTGTACACAGTAACAGGGGAAGGTGTTAAATGATTTATGGGTGGTCCAGATGGGGCAAGGATACAGCTCCTAGGAATACCCAAATGGACAGATGCGGTCCCATGTTCTGTTTTGAGGGATGTTGTGGAAATACATGCGTAGGTTGCGTTTTTTTGCTGAGTCATATCGGAAACGCACAACGGTTCTGCACTGTTCCTAGAGTCTGTGTCGGTGGTGGCAAGGCTGAAGGAGTAGGATATGGCAAACAAAGCATAAACATTCAGGTGGGGCCCCCTCACCCTGGCCCACGCCGTGTCGGCTCGTGGGTGGGAGCCTCTGATTGATACTTTCCATAAGTTCGATGGCGCCCTGTTTCTCCCCAGGGCCGCTCCTCGCTGTCCTGTGATCAATCACGCCATGCTCGCACTTCCTCACCGCAATGTGACAGGAATACCGTAAAGGTGATCTATGTGTGTATGCGTTAAGTAATTATTAAGTGCTCAGCCCCACTGATAAATCATTGGTGCTCTCCCTTCCACACCCCCGCCCCGTGCCTCCATCTCATTCTGGTGATAAGAGCAAACATGGGCACTCATTGTTTCATTTGGTTCCAGACCTTCTGGGCCCCCTGCCATCTGGATGGAGGCCCGAAGGCCAAGCCCGAGGTGAGAGCACCAAGCTTTCAGCCAACGCAAACACAAATGAAACCTCAGCCATCGATTGACTGCAGGCTATCGACATGAAATATATCTTTCATTCCATATACATCCATCTTCCTTAGCAGCTGATGCAGTACAGGGTGATCCAGTCCATCTTAGGGCACACACTCACACTCACACACTACTCTGCACAGACGCCGATGAACACAGTGTTGGGGAAGGACTCAAACCCCCAACCCAGAAGGTATGAGGCCACAGTGATACCTAGTGAGACACTGTGCCACCATTTGCCTGTTTACAGGCATTAAAGTAGCCCCCCCCCATATCCACGGTTTCAGAAACCATGGTTTCAGCAGTCCAAGGTTTACCGTGGTCTGGAAAAAATTGCAAAATTAGTAACAATGTGTTTTTTCATTGTTCCTTCGTCCTTTGAGGGGTATAAAAAGCATGATTTTCATTGCTCTGTCATCTCTTGATGCGTGATATGTTTTCATCGCTCCGTCGTCTCTTGAGAATTAGGTCAAAAACATCAGAATGCATTACATTCGAGATGGTACTGTATTATGCTGTAGAGTGAACAATGTACTTTATTACTGTATTTATTGTTGGTAATGTCTGTGCGTAATCCATCACGTACCATATGTAAGTGCACAAAAATCAAGTTATATACGGGGTCCACTAATGATTCTCTATTAACGACGGTTTGGACTATCCAGTGTAGGTCTTGGGACATATCACTCACGGTTACTGGGGGACTACTGTAATTATCCATTGTGATAAAAATTTATCTGACTTTCCATGCATGATGGCTGGTTGTATTTAGTTCGCTTTTATTATGAACTTTTCTAAACCTTCTGTGTTTTACCTTTAAAAATTTTCAGGAATATGTCTAGTATATGTGGAAATGTATGCTAATGCTGTACTAATATGGAATTGTAAATCTATATATCAGATTAGTAGAATGTAATATTTGAAATGACAGAGACTGAGAGATTATTTGCTCAGAAATCATGTTACTGGAACAGTATAACCAGTAATAACAGGCCTCTCTGGAGAAGTTGGTTTTAAGGCAGAAAGAAATAAATAAGTATGAGAAGTCTGTTCAGACATTTTTCAAATACCAGCTGGCCTTTTATTGGACGGACCAATCTATGACATCAAGCCATGACTATAATTATCTGTTAAAGTGTTTCATTCATTGGCAGGTCCAAGAAGGGCCAATCCTGACACACTTTTTGTTTGTCACCAGCTGTCCAAGAGGTGCTCTGAGCCCACCTGTTTTGACTGCTTGCCTCTGCTATCTTTCTGTTCTCGGGGGGTGGGGGGGGGGGGTTAGCAGCCAGTCACACAGGGCGACACAAGGGCCAGCCTTCTGCTCTCTCTGTCAGCCAATCCCACAAGCCACCCAGGAACACGCAGGCGAGCCACGCAGCAGGTCCTCACTGACACAAACTAGCCTGAAAAATAACTTATTTTCAATTAAGCAGTTGGATAACTACAAAATAACTGCACTGGGCTTGTGTACTTCAGTATACTTAACATGCGACGTGCGACGCTCCTTCCTCCTGCACGGCAGTAATCATTAAGCTGTCACCCCCAGTTTTGGAAGACGCTATTGGGGATGGCGCCTTATGTAACATCTAGAGGTAGTAATGCAGCCAACAGAGCAGAACAATGTCATTTTATTTATGCAAACGGCTAATGTGCGGTAGATTTTCCTCAAGGCGCACGGAGGCACGATTAGCGGAGTGAAAAGTATTCATCTTTAATATTCGGCTTATGACTGCAAGCAACTTTTCTCCACCATCAGTCCCCTAAATGTATTTGAACACGATGGTCCTTGTGAATTTTACCACAAAGGACAGAGCCAGCAAAAGATAATCCATCCTTAATGGCAGCAGTAAGTATTAGCGCAGCGCCTGCTTCATAGAGCCACTCAGATGAAGAAGCAAATCTGTATGGCTCTCAGTCTCAACTTTATGCCACAGATTCAATTCCATATCAAACTGAACCAAACCAATGATGCAATTATAGCGATAAAAATAAATACTGACCCAACCCAATAAGCAAATGTCGTGGAATGTATCACCATGGAATATATGTAACAAAGGTCATATCACTGATCAAACCCAAATCTATTTTAATAGAGATAATAGTAAAATACAGGCAAACTGTAACCTGTTATGTACTTGTAAAGTACAATTACTTGTCACTGGGGCTGTGCCCTCGAGGGTCTGCCAATTGTACCCTAGCTGCAGGTAAATGTACCTTTTACTATAATTTAAGGTATATAAATGGACAGAAAAACTGTTTGGGTACATTAATGTTGTTTGTACCACTGGGAAATAATATTGTACCAGTACTGCAGCCATTTTTCTGACATCTATAGATGTTTTTTTTTTCCATTTTTCCTTAGGGCTTAGCTGATGTGTCTGCCCCCAGTGGCCTGTAGTTTTACACATTTACACAGCTGCATATTTTAGGGGAGCCAATTAATAAGCTTTAGCGAGATAATAAACACCTTCTGCCTTCCCAGGTCAGACCAATCTGGGTTGTCGTGAAACACTTGTCGTCCATCTGCCACACCGCACTCGCTCACAGTGGCCTGTGGATTCGCTGGGAATCAGGGAGATCATTTATGAGCGGTAGGGACAGGCAGAGGACCGGGTGTGTCCATCCAGAAATAGCGAGCGACCACCGCCATTTACGCCGCAAAGGAATCACAGTTTACCATGTACAGCCCCCCCCCCCAACAAAAGATACAAATGTGTCTTTACAAAATGGGAGGGGGGTCACGGTTTCAGAGAAGCCAGTGGACCGACGGAAAATTCACCCCTGCAACATTGATGGTACATCCAGCAGCTTGCGATTTCCCCATTTCAGACACCAAATATAACTGAGATTAGAAACCTTCGGGTGTCCACATCCAACAGAGCCAAGAGTACTTCCTTGGCTCTCTGGGACTGAAAACTTCCACTCCATTAATTGCCATGGCAACACTTTACTTAAAACTCTCACCTAAAATGCATTATAGATACCTTTATAATACATTACTATGGTCAGTATAAAAATTAACAAACCTCATAAGCTTCAATGAAGCTGTCATCTATAATGCACTGTAGATACCTGTATAATGCATTATAATGGTCGGTATAAGAATTAAGGATGTTTTGAACTGCATTACAAAGGTATCTATACTGCATTACAGATGAGAGCTTCATAGAGTTTTCATAATGCATAATTAACATAGCTATAATGTTTTGTGCCTTTTTATAAATATTTATAGCCATGTTTATAATTCTTTATGAATACATTATAATGTGTTATGAATGTGCTAATAGATTCTTCTAGATTCTTCAAGTCATTCATACAATGACTTTTAAATGTAATAATAAATCCAATTACAAAATATAACAAATACTGAAACTCCCCTATAGGTGTGCATCCGCAGAACACTATCTACCCATTTGTGGTGCTTTTTACTGAGGTCTTTCAGTTTGCTAATGTACCTCCTGGATAGTCGCATATTTTATGTTCAGCCGTTAAATAATGTGCTGCGATAATTTCCTAAAAATATAGCTGCAAAATTCAAATCAGCCCATTAAAATAACTGATTTTCTCTGCGAGGTATAGATTTTCATATATATCGCAAGTTAACCCCATAGCTATAACATTCACTTTCATTAGGTCAGGAATTTTTATGCAAATGCTGTATAAGGTAGGAGGGCATGTCATATTGAAAATGAAGATGGTACGGTGGACTACCAAATTTAAATTAAATATAGCCTTTATCAAATCCTCGTGATACTCAATGACTCCAACATACTACACAGAGTTACAGTCAACTCTGATTTCCTCCTTATATTAAACCATTTAGAAGTACAAATGAAAACTAACTAAGTATGCAATGAGTTTTGTGTGGGGCTGCTCTCTCTTCATATGAGGAATGCAACATTCAAGATAAGTTTGGAGTCATAAAATAAAGGGTTTTTTCCACAACCGAGAGGTAAATCATAGCAGAAGTTTAATTTGTGATTAGCGTAGCCACGCTGTATGTTGAATTTAGTTAGACACATTAGGAAATAGTAACTGGTTTGTACTTTGCTGGTTAGAGATCACGCCCAGCCTTGTACTTTTTTTTCATAATCTGCCAACTGGAAAATAGACTTGATAGGTTTGAATTGTAAGAAGGACAGGGACCCGGAATGATCTAATGACTTTGAATATGGATTGGCCAGGCTGGAATTCTTCTCAGAGACTTGGAATGATTTTTTTCTGGATTTATTGTTTATTACTTTTGCTGTACATTTTAAACAATGGATGGAGAATTTAAGTGAGTTGCACAATTCATATGAATTGTTTTTCCAGTTTTGTTCAATGCCTTCATACCAACCACCTCCCAGCAGCACAGAGCAGCAGCAAAGATCGACATGCCTGCTGGGTGATGTTCTTGCTGTGACCCATCTACTCTGGTGAGTCACCAGTCTGTATGTAGGACAAGAAACTTTTAAGTGGCTGAGCCACTTCAGCTCTTTAAAAGGCTCCTTAGAACCAACATAAGACCTTCAGGAGGAGTACACATATATATACACTACATATAATGTGTGTGTGCTTTTTTCATTTGTACCAAGGGACCTTCACAGCACCTTCAGAGGCGAGACATTAGGTCAGAAGTGACTGATAGACTATGACAGTCCAAGCTAGTGCTCTTCATAGACAGAGGGATGGATCAGCTACACAAGCTTCCACACATTGCCATCCATCTCCAAGCCACTTATTTAGTACAGGGTTCTCAAAGGGGACCTGGAGTCTGTCCCCAGCGGCATAGGGTAGGGGATGCCAGTCCATCACAGGCCACAGACGCACACTATGGACCATTTATAGATATAAAGCTCTTAAACTCCATCTCTTTGGGCTGCAGGTAGAAAGAGAAGCAGAAGAAGCAAGGCCACACGACACAGGGAAAATCTGCAAACACTGAGCAGGGACTCGAACCTGCGACCCGGGAGGAGCAATGCAACATGCCGTCCGCAATGCATCCACTTCATTCATTTGTATAAATAAATGTTTCCCAACCCCGTCCTTGGGGACCTCCAGATGGTCTACTTTTTTGCTCCTTCCCAGCTCCCCAAGGACCAGTATGAGAAACACTGGTATGATGTCGCCCCAGCCCCCACCAATTCTTCCTGCATTCCCAGGTCCTTCCTCTTCTTTCCACACCCCCCTTCTCCATTTCCTTAATGGCTAGAAAACACACAGACTAAATGATGTCATCACTAGTCCATTTCCATGGCGATTCTAATGATGCACACCGGATGATTATGGAACACTGATGCAGACAGTGTCCATTAGATAGAGGAGGATGTAAGTGATGTAACCC
>JAODLD010000020.1:173647-203109 GCA_026781065.1 Mormyrops boulengeri
GCTCATCAGAAGCCAGGTAGGATAGAAAACCTTCTGGACAGTAGCTCTCCAGGACCGGAGTTGGAGACCCCTGATTTTGAAGGATCTGACAGATTCTTTAGAAAGCATCCCATAATTTAGCTTCTTTGTCAGTCCTATGCTCTGCTCTTCCTCTCTTTCCCCTCCTGTTGCCATGACGATGCAGGTAATCACCATGCCTCAGTACCTGAAGAAAAGGTTCGGAGGGAACAGGATCAGCCTGTACTTATCTGTTATCTCTCTGTTCCTCTATATCTTCACTAAGATTTCTGTGAGTACATCCATCCGTCCGCCATAAAGTCGGTGGCTTTTTCGGTTAAGGCAGCAGAATATCAGTTGTTCGTATGACTTATACAGCCAAGTCACGTGGGAGCGAAAGTAAAACTAACCCGGATCTTGTAACCGGCAACATGTCAGCAGAAAAAAGTCTAAATAATAAAATGACACAATGTAGTATTTTACTATTTATGCTTATAAACCCATACCAGGCAGATGTGGTTCTCATGAACAGGGGTAATTTATAGTCCAGTTAAATAGCAGCTGTTTAAGACGGATTGATTTTACGAAAAAAAGGTGTGGATTAGGTTTTAGCTCCTCTCTCACTCATTGCCTCTCTCCTTCTGCCTTTTATACTCAGGTCGACATGTTCTCAGGAGCGATATTCATCCAGCAGGCTTTGGGATGGAATATCTACGTATCTGTAATCGCCCTGCTGTCAATCACGGCCTTATACTCAGTCACAGGTGACATCATTTTGAAATACTGATACTCTATTAGTCTAATGAGTCTATTAGTCTCAAATCCTGACAAGTTCTCACAGATTTGTCTGAATATACTGCCAGTGGCTCCACATGTTACATTTATTTTCATATATAATGGTCAAGTAGCTTTGGATATAGTGACTATTAAGTAAATAAATCTATATATAAATCATGCTGACTCTATGCACGACATAATCAACTACACGTTTACGTTTTAGGTGGGCTGGCTGCCCTTATGTACACAGACACCGTCCAGACATTTGTCATCATCGTCGGAGCCTTAGTCCTCACGGGATTCTGTGAGTAACTCGCCAAGAATCAAACACAATAGCACACAGAAAAATTCGCAAATCGGCAGCAGTGGGCATGTCCTTGACCCCGACTCTTAGAATTATTTAGACTGAAAAACTGATGCTGACATTTTTAAAGGAAACATACCTTTGCAAACATGTTGTAGTAGCTCAGTGACTAACACTGCTGCCTCATATCTCCAGGGTTGTGAATGCAGTAGACTGGTGTCTCATTAAAGCGAATAGATTCCAGTGGTGGGCATAGCTAGTCGAAAAGACAGCTTTGTTAATTAGCGGATTAGCGGAACCCAGCTCACCACTGATAACCAAGCTTACCCAGTTGGTGATTCAATAAAGCACACCAATAAAGGAAAACAGAATGATGGACAGATACTTACTCCTGCGAATAAGTGAAACATGTACATGCTTCAGACACTCCCCCTTCTTCTGTTGGAATACCCAGCCTTCGTGGAGATTGGAGGTTACAGTGCCCTATTTAAGAAGTACGCCGAGGCTCTGCCTTCTGTCACGGAATCCCCACAGCCCCAGCTCTACAACATCTCCTCGGCATGCTACAAGCCACGAAGTGACGCCTTCCACCTGCTGCGGGACCCAGTGAACGGGGACCTACCCTGGCCCGGAGTGATCTTTGGCATCGCCATCGTGGGCAGCTGGTACTGGTGCAGCGACCAGGTGAGCTGATGCTACCTGTCATGTACGCTGGGGATATTAAGCAAGTAAAATATATTACAGCACTGTTTCCCAATCTGATCCTTGGGGACCCATAGACAGTCCACATTTTTGCTCCCTCCCAGCTCCCGGGAGGGAGCAAAAACATGGACTGTCTGGCAGGGAGCTCAGAGGGAGAAAAAAACATGGACTGACTGTGGGTCCCCGAGGACCAGATTGGGAAACACTGCATTACAGGCTTCGCACCTTAAGGTTTAAGGGTTTCCAAATCCTACCGCTGGTACTGTGTGTAGATAGTGCAAGTTCTTCCTCTGCTTCCTGGTTTTCTTCTGCACTCCAAAGACATGCAGTTAATTACATCAGTACATTAAAATTTCCCAAAGTGTGCGACTGTGCATTCCACAATGGGCTGGCATCTTGCCCTGGGTGTCCCCTGCCATGTGCCCTGGGATTCGCAATTGACATCATGACCCTATATTGGATAAGCTGTCATGGAGGATTAATGGATATATGAAAATACATCAAGGAGGTTAAACTGTGCAGGTGATACACACTGACTCAGTAAATTACTCTGGGCAGATGAATGAAGTTGGATTAAATGGACAAAATACAATATGACGGGAAAAGACAGACACTTTAGGTCCCAGCGAAAATACCTAACAAATGCCCCTCTCCACAGCCAAAACACTGACAATAAATTATAATGCATCACATTTGCATTGTTTTTATTCAGGCCATAACTGCACAGGCAGCAAAATACCAGACAGCTATACTTGATTAGAATATTATATTAATTTGAAGCCTACTTAAACTTTATATTATTCGCTCCAGCTATGGCAAAGTAAAATTGAAGATCAGATTTCCAAAATTCACTCAGTCCCTGGGGTATGTTTGCGAGGAAATTTCTATGGACTTGTGAGTTTTGGAAATTTAACAAAAGTTCTGCAGTGGATAACAGCACAGGGCAAAGTGAGTTTCGGTTCCTAATGCAGTAATGTGACTTTGGGTCAACAGCAATCTCACAAACGATAAAAAGTGGGCTGAGTTAGTTTTGGAAATTTGCTGCTCAGATTTTAAGTTGAAGTTGCCAAACTAATGGCACCGATGGGTAAAGGCACAGGACCGCCAATGCCTTTGTCCTCACAGGTGATTGTCCAGCGCTGCCTGGCTGGCCGCAGCCTCAGCCATGTGAAAGCTGGCTGCATCCTGTGTGGGTACCTCAAACTGCTGCCCATGTTTCTCATGGTTCTCCCCGGCATGATCAGCAGGGCCCTCTACCCTGGTTAGTCCTCCTCACGGCCTCAGTCCAATCAAGTGGAAGGGTAACCATGCCCAGGGCAACTTTTTAAAGACATATTGCTGGGTAATGTTGCTGACTGATGTTGCTTGGATACTTTGCCATTGATATTGGGCGACACATTTCTATTTGAAAAACTGCGATTGGCAGTGGGCAACTTTTCACGATCATCCAGATTCAGATGAGTTGCCGTTTGTCCAACCTGGTTGGCAACATTGCTCAAAATCTGCCCAGTGTATCATTATCTGAAGAGTCAGACCAAATTACACCTGAGTACAAAAGTAACTTCATGGTTGTACAAGTCTTACTACTGGAGCACCTTAATAACTTTAAATATATGTAATATTTATGTGACGGTTTTATCCAAAGAAACTTACAGTAGAAGGAATAGTTACAATTTATGTGTGCTCCCTGGGATTTGAGCCCACAACCCTTTGCAATATTAGCACAATGTTCTATTTGATGAGCGACAAATAGCTTAGAGGTAGTGGTAACCTTATGAAATAGTTTTAATAGCCCTTATTAAAAAGGTCACATCCAAGGCTAACTGTAGCTTTTGGCGATGTAAATTAATATATCATGTAGCAGTGATACAACTGGCCAATTTGTTTACGCCCCAAAGATGGTGTTTTATTGTTTTTCGTGTTATAAAGCCAATAGACTCTCCCTGGGGCATTGCTAGGGCCGTTTTAGGGCTGTTTGCTAGGGCTGTTTTAGGGTAGCTTTACCGCCATATAATGTTCTTTAGCTGCCCCTAATAAATGTACATCAGTTGGTTTAAATAGTGTGTTCTTCATTTTTTAATTAAAATCTAGGGTGACCATATAATCCATGTCAGGGAGGACACTCTGCGGTATTTCAGGTTTTGCAAATTCCTTTAAAACTGTGCTTGGCTGAATAGCTCAGTTCTTTGTGTTTTGACTGGTTTGTTTCCTTGATTGAAAGACTCATCCAGCTGTTTCATATTAGCATTAGTGACACATGCATGATTATAGCAGACTGACCAATCAGCACACAGCAAGAACTCAGCGCTAAAGTGAAATCCGGGTCCATTTTATTGAAATGGTACTCTGCAAATCCTGTCCTAGCTCAAAGTGTCCACCCTGACATAGATTTTCTGGTCACCTGATTAAAGTCGGACACCCCCAGAAAGGGCATAACCCCCCCTTTTCCAGAAATTTCTAGTGATGCCCTTGGGTCACTGTCCCATGTTTCAGTATGTTGGACAAAGCAGGCCTCTGTGAACGTCTCCCCCCCCCCCCCCTTCTCTCGGCAGACGAGGTGGCCTGTGTGGTTCCTGAGATATGCAAGCGTGTGTGCGGGACGGAGGTGGGCTGCTCCAACATCGCTTACCCCAAGCTGGTGGTGTCTGTTATGCCTGATGGTGATTCATACTCTAATGTAGCTTCATACTCTAATGAAAATGCTCAAGGTGCTCCCTGCTACCTGCTTTGGAGACCTCTGCTTTCCACTCATGATGCGGCCGCCAGCCTTTCGATTGGGATAACCCCACCTGATCGACAGGCGCATTTAAATAGCATGGGATATGCCTGTGAAGTATATGAGAGTCACACACTATGGCATTTGCCTGTGAAGTACAGTGCCAGTCAAAAGTTTGGACACGCCAAGCCACCTACAACGGAGAGTGATAGTGTCACATCACATGACCTGGCATAAACACAACAGAAGTGGTTTTGGTTTGACCACTCACCATATGTGGGGCCTCCTTCAGATCAGTTGGAAAAGCATCCCAGGAGGCCACCGCATGAAACTGGCATAGAGAAGAAAGTATCAGACAATCCTGGGAGCAATTGGGGTTAAGGGCCTTGGTCAAGGGCCCAATGGTGGTAATCACTCTGCCGACCATGGGATTTGAACCAGCAACCTTCTGAGTCAGTGCATAATCCAGATATGTTATTTTATAGTTTTGTTGTCTTTATAATTATTCTAAAATGTAGAGAATAGTACAGATAAACCTTTCTATGGGTGGGTGTGTCCAAACCTTTACTGGCACTGTATTTGAGAGTCCCACACAGTCAGTAAGTTTAATGTCGGAACTGCTGAAAATTCAATTTTGTTCATATTTCTTCATTACAATTCAGGATCCAAAGCTGAAATTTACTATTTAGAATTACAATTGAAATATATGAGCCCCCGACATAGGGTCATAGGTGTCCTTCACGGTAGAACCATGTTCCTCAACAGTATAAATTATAATCTTTCATATTCAAATCTGCCAGTGTATCCATGACCCTCCGACACCCCTGCCTGTGAACATCCCTGACCAAGATAATCATTTGGAAGATGGATGGAATCATCTAAGAAGGGTTTACAATAAATAGATAATTAGATTAAGCCAGTGTCAACACTGTAGGTACACTGTACTGTATGATGTATGTGTCACCTTGCTCCCCCGATTCCTTTCTTGCTTCCCTTCTTTCCTGGCTTCCCTTCCACCTTCACCCCGCCCGGGGGCCCCCCCCCCCCCCCCCGGCCCCGCGCGGGGGGGGCGCGCCCCCCGGGGGCCAGGTCATCAATCACAGCCCTCCATCTCTTTCCTGTTTCACAAGATAATACAATAATCTCATAGCCTCAAAGTGCAGTTAGGGTTGTTATCTAGCTGGAATAGGCCAGGTGATTAATACCAATGGCACAATTAAAATTCCAAAGTGAGGAGACTTGCCATACAGGTGGAGTGAACATGCAGTTTGGCACGTCCCTCTCGAGCTGGAATTAATCACCACTGCTTGAGATCGAGAGGCGGCTTTGAAGTGCTTTGACGGTGAGTCAGTCTGACATTCCTGACAGTCTGGAGACATGTCTCCCCATATACAAATTTCTCTCTCAAGGTGCTGCAGTCCCTCCATCCCAGGGCTGGCCTAATCGCCATTTCCATTGTCAGGCAGAGACACCAGTCATAATTTGCCATGGCTGAAAGCCGTGTCGATCACACGTGGCTTTCTAGGTGCTTGTCTTTGCCGTTGGGGGGGGGGCAGCGGGTGGCAGGTAGTTGCAGTCACAAAACCATACCTTTTATAGACATTTAAAAAAAAAAAGAGCACTGATCCCTTGCTGACAGGGAATTTGATGGCTTAAGCTGGACAGGTGGAAAAAGGGATAACAATGGGCTGGAATTCTCAGAACAGCGTAATACTATTGGTTGCCAGACCCCTACACACAATGCTAGACTCAACCCAAATAACTAAATGTTACTCTTCAAAGACCGCAGTATAATTAACATTTCAATGGGACCCTCAGCATCCTGGAAGGAGAATTTTGCTGATACTGGAAAGTGTTGCTGCCACCAGGGATACGGCAACCACTTAAGGGGAGCACAAATGTCACGTAATTTTTCTCAATCAGTGCAGAAAAATGGATGATTAATTATGTGTTCAACTTCGACTGTGCGGTCGATGAAGTTTTTTTAGTCAGGAGAGAGGGAAGTTTCTTAACGTTGTGGGGCAGGGTGAGAAAAGGAAATGTGAAAAGTTAAATATCAAGTAAATATCACCGTGGCAACTTTTAACAGGTTACAGCCAAACAAAGTAAGCAAAGGCGTCTTAACTCTACTAATCAGTGAGCTGGGACAAATTGTTAAATAATGCTGCACGTCGATTCGCTTAGCTAATGCCGTTTTCTTTAATTAGCTTTTCATTAGATACTTGAAATGGCTTTAGAATTTATAATAAATACTAATTGTCATTAATAACACCCCAAAATTTTAAAGGCCTCTTTCTTTTTCTAAAAGCCGCACGAGAGGATTATTTCCACGCCGTGTTATAGGAGTCGACTTTGGAAGGCTGCAGATGCCAAGGCCTACAGTATCCAATCCGGAAGCAAGCGGGAACATTTTAGCATCCAGTCTGGAAGCACATGGGAACACCATCCAATCTGGAAACATGTAGGGACCATTATAAAACCCAATCTGGAAGCACACAGGAACATTCCTCCATAATTTTATCAATATTGCAGCAGAGAGGGGATTCAAATTAGAGAGCAAAGCCGTGTTTCATAACCACACAGGAATTAAAAAGGACTCTTGGGGAGAGGGGGATCCAAGTGGAGGAGAGAGAGAGGAAGAACACAGTGATAAACCAGAAATTGCTTCATACAAAGGATTCATTAAAATATTCCTACTCTATTCTCATTTGAATAGACTCATTGCCTTAGAAAGTAAGAAGGTTTAAAGTAGAGGAATTACACATTATCTTCCCACAAAAGAAGTATTACTTCATATTTGTATAGCAAAACAGTTTGGAAAGCGCTTTAGTGTCAGTGTCTGCTTTCCCTGTTATGTTTGCTCGTAACGCAGAAATTACAAGACATTTTCTGACTCTTTGGTTCTAGTTTTATTGCTCTGAAGCCATGGCAAGGATGGATATTAGA
Source organism: Mormyrops boulengeri (assembly GCA_026781065.1). Classification (NCBI taxonomy): domain Eukaryota; kingdom Metazoa; phylum Chordata; class Actinopteri; order Osteoglossiformes; family Mormyridae; genus Mormyrops; species Mormyrops boulengeri. Next base: position 181,090 of record JAODLD010000020.1, read on the forward strand.
TAGGGTGCAGCTTCATGATTCCGCTTGACACGTGACTCTGACTGTCATCCTTCAAGAACCAGATTCAGTCTGAATGACCCACGTCTTTTACTGAATTAAGTCCTGGACTAGTGAATTCTCGACCCAACATACTTGCTGATTCTGAATCTGTCTGGATTTCCATCATCCCTGCTGTTTTTGATACCCTGCCCCCCCCCCCCTCTCCAAATAAAGTTGCAGTTCCTTCTTCTCATCCCTGTGTTACATGTGTATGTTTGCTGACCCAGTTGCAGCTTTATGCTAATGGTCTGGATGTGGATTTAAGGACATCAAGCAGTGAACTAAGTACGATTACTTAAATGACACCCACTGTTGTTCTGAGTGACATTTCAGTGCATTCAAGTATGCATTCAACACGGGGTTGCCAACTCTAACGCATCTGGCGTGACCCTCACACTTTCCTGCAAGAAATCTTACTGCAAATCTATATTATTCCATTATAAACCTAAAATTAGCTACATGAAAAGCATTGGGGTAGTGTGCAAGGCCTACAGACTACAAGGTAATAAACTGTTACATACATTTAAATGTCTGTGCATGTGTGTGTCTTGAATTGAATATCTTACTCCAGCCAGCTAACCAAAGTTGGCAATCCTGTCAACGTCATATAATAAATATAGCAAATGTTTTAAAGCTGTTTATACATGAAGTAAAATGCAGTACTCTACTAATGCATTATACCTTACATCTCAAAACTGTTATGAAATAAGAAGTCTTCAAAAATCTTTAAAGATTTAGGGATTATGATTATCATTAACAGTAATTCAACAGTCTCCGCAATGATAACTTGGACAACTTTGAGCAGAACTTAACAAAACAAACTATCGTGTGTATATTCTACTCCCTGCCATTGCAACAGCAGCCTAAAGGTATGAACCGCAGCATGGAGTGTGGGGTCAGCTCAAAGAAGAAACCCTGAAGTTCTCACACCAACTGTCCAGACACATTGGAGAAGCAGTTCCAAACTATAGCCTAACTCTGCTGCAAAATAAAAGATGACACAAGGGCATGAAAACAGGAAATGAGAGGGGGAAAAACAACAATTCCAGGCTACCACTGCTGTCACTCCAGTTTTTCGACATTACTTCTGCTTTAAGCCATAGTTTACACAATTAGAGCTGGTTTTGATAAGCTAACCCTGGAAACAGGAAATGCCCCGTGAGGCTTTGGCACCACTGGGCTTTGAACATTCATTTATCTTGGTGTCACGCCATGAAATGCTGCGATTTTCCACCCGTGTCCTGATTGCAGAGCTTCCCGATGGACGGAGGGGCTGTGAGAAGCTCACGGCTGAGGCCGAGTGTAGGAACCTCGAATTCTGGGTTATGAAAAGAAAAGGCAGCAGCCCCTTGGATTTCTGGGGCACATAATTCATCCGGGTGCAAACGCGGTCCCTCAGTTGGGAGAAAACCAGCGGATAAACACACAATATATTAACCAGCCATGGGCACAGCGTCAGAACAAAACAGGAAAATAGCCTTTAGCCTTGACATTAGATCGATGTAGTGTGTATAACAGGCATGTGACATCTGTCTGAAATGTAAAAAAAAAAAACTGCACTGAAACAGAAACATTACACACCCCCTACCAACCAACCCTCTACATGATAAAAATGTATTAATGCATTAATGGGTTATTCCCAGCCTCCAGGATGGGCTCTGGACCCCCGGCAACCCTGAACTGGAGAAGCAGTTACAGAAGATGGATGGATGGATGGATGATGCATTATAACATGACTTGATATAAATATGCACGGTTATTTGGCAGGTGATGCAGTATGTTTTCTGAACTATAACAAAACGTGCTAAAGGCACGATGAAGATGTTTTTTCTGAAGGAGTAAGTGTTACAGTATGTTAAAAACACATTTCTTATGTACTACAGGAATGACCTGTTTCCTCTGTCTATAACTGCCTGCAAGATGGGCCTCATTGCTAAATCTGATGATGATTCTTTAATATGAAATGAGAAATTAAGTTAGTCTACATATAGCAGGTGTTCACAAACAGCAGCAAACACTGGACATACAGATTAATTTTTATCATTAAATGTATATGTGTGCAGGCTATTATTGAAATTTATTTATATCCATAGTGATCTACATATCTTAATTAATCATAAAATGTACAGTAACCCATTTAAATTGCTAGACACCTTAGAGGATCACTTCAGATCACTTTGCATAAGGGGGTAACAAGGTAACCACTTCTGAAGCCATAGATAGCTAAGAAATAGTCAGAAGTCTGGTTCCTTGACCACTGTTCTCCCTGCCAACCCATTAAAGAGCAATTAAATACGGTCCACGCAGAATCTCACCAGTCTTGTTAAAAGAATCACAGTAACATGTTACATATTCCATTTTTAAAAGACACACCGATAACTGCCTGACTGCTACTGAAAAATGCATAAACTCACTATTCTTCATCTTTGGATAAAAATTACTCCACTAAACTTTGCAAAAGTTATGGAATCCAGGGCCTTATTTATAAATAACGCTCAGTCTCAAACCTGATACCTGAAAGTTGGATATACTTTCATCACACATTAAGCTCGGCCTGAGATAAGGGAGCACATGACCACGTCTTTTTGTGCTCTAGGGATTCTGGTCAAGAATGACCACAATAAAGACTCGGGTCATGACTAAAAGAGACTTGTGTACCAGCAGAAACAGAAACCATTGTTTGTTTTAATGGAACATTCCTGACATTTCCAAACACCAGCTAAAGCTCCTGATAGTAGCAATAAAGCTTATTTTCTCCAGAGCATTGTAGAGCCAGCCAGAAATGACAAAGCTTTGCTCAAACAGTGCGCTAATCACTAAAAGGCCACACAACCTGCGGTTCTGTACAGAAAGAAGCTGGTGTTTTCAATACACGTACAATCACAGTGCCCCCTACTGGCCACAATATTTAGATGCTCTAAAATGTAATAAGATGGCACCAAATGTAAAACGAAATCTATAGTGACAAATAATGTTTGTATGTTTTTAAATGTGTATTCCTCCAAGATAATGTTATGCATTAATTATGTGACAGGATGCAAAATCTCTGTCCCTCACTTTTCTGGGACGTTTAGGTTTCTAATCGGGGGAGTGCAACGTGCTGATCCTCTCCCAACGCCAGAATAGATATGCTGTTTGAAAGACGTTCGATATTCCCGAGGACTTCGATAGTTCTTCTGTTGATTGTTGTTTTGAACCTTAGAGGAAGTCTTTAAAGAAGCAGGAATTAACATCACTAATCCCTACAGACAGCACACTTTCCAATAACAAATTTATTTTTGACCTTTAACACAGATTTTGACGCGAGACAAATGTCGCCCCTGTACTCCTTTGAGCAGAGACCTCTTTCCAGTATAGAAGGTCAGGATTTAGCAAGTCTGTTCGGGCATCTGCGGGTGCCATGACAAAGCCTGGACGAGCAGCATTAAGGCCTCACAAGGGGAAAAAAAAGAAGCAGATGCCGTGGGACGCATCTGAACTGTGAGTTATTATTGCACAGACTGCGAATCATCAGGCAGACATCCCCAGGGAATGATCCATCGCCTTCCCACCTCCTCTGCGTCACATACGACCGATATCCCCAGCAACGCGCGGCCGCTCGCTCACGGTTTGCGACTTACGTTATTCCAGTGATGCTGCCCTCAAAGCAGATCTTGTCAGGAATAAAATATTAATGCAAAAATTTGTGAAAGCATATAACAGCATCATACAGTGATGAGACTGTAAATTCTTCGGATACTTCAGAGCAATATAAGTGAAAGTGACTGGTCATTTTTTTCAGTTGTTCCAGCTCATATAATGTGTGTGGGTCCAGATAAAATAGAATGAATGGCTTTTCAAATCATTCATTTCCTCACAAATTAAGAAGCAATGTAATTAGTCAAACTCGCAGCTTTGATCTTGGTGCTAAAATAAAATTGTGGTCAATTCCTGGACTTTCATTGCATCCCAAATTTTAAAAAAAGTCAAGGAATTGATTAATTAAGGGGAAAAGTTTAATAGTCAAAAAGTGCCTTGTTCGTGGAGACACGGAGTTCAAAGTACAGTAAATGTGAATGGGAAGGACAAGCAGTAACAGTGTTAGTTAGACCTCTAGCCTAGACTGCAACAGATAATAGTTTTAACATCATTTCGTTACTAAGAAGCCATTAGTCTTGCTTATCTCATGCTTCCTTTGCCAGGGACATGTTTTATAAATTTGGGGTTTTCCTGTGTATAGCGTTTTCTACATTTCTTCTTTCCATTCTATTTTTCAATTACACATTCTTTTGTGTGTTGCGCCAAAGGTTGATAAATTTAATGCTTGTTTAGCGGCTGTTTTCCTTTTCTGAGGGGCAGAGAGATTCCGTTTTTTGAATCCCGAAAATTTTGCCTCTTTGTGTTTCTTGCTTCAGCTGTTATGGAAGATGGGTGGAAGGATCTTGGAGATGTAACCGCACCTTTTGTTGTTCACTTTAGCTCGGGGTCTGCAAGCTGATCTTCAGCCTTAGTGTTTTTGTCTCATGCACTCGAGTGTTTTGGATGTATGAGAGAGAACATCAGCTACTTCCCCCTCCCTAACCCTGCTCTTTACATTGCTCTACTTTGGGAAATATAATTTCTTTCGCGCTTATCTCTCCCGCACAAAGTACTGAGTCAAATGAAATAAATTATGTTTCATGAACAGATTTTATTTTCATTTTTAAGACTTTTGCTCAGAGTTTTGTGCGTTGACAGTAGCAACCCCTGTTGGTCGAGACTGAGAAGTGCTTGGTAAACATTTATTGTGTAAAAGATATTCAAACATATTGACAATAAAATATATTTCCATATCTTTTACATAATAATAAATACATTTTTATTTATTTAATTGTTTGTTTATTTGAATTATTATTTTGTGCTCCAGAGTATAAGAAAAGGATTATGCTTAAGCAGAGGATTGTCAGTATAAATAGTAAACCAGAGGTGGAGATTTCAGGTCCAGAGAGTGCAAATCCAGACCAATGTTTTGTTTCAACAAACCAGTTGAGTATAAAGAGTCACAGACACAGAGACTCAACTGGTTGGTTGAAACAAAATCTTGGTCTGGATTTGTACTCTCTGGACCTGAAATCTCCACCTCTGCAGTAAACAAGCTATGGCAGATGCTTGAAGTCTCTGCTCGTTTGTATGGTGAGAAATTACTGCTAATGACTCCAGACTGAAGAACCCCAGGAAGCTCCTGCTGATATAGAACGTGGCTGGGACTTGGAAACAAGGCAAATGAGGAGCGGTTTGAAGCGTACTATCATCGCTTTTGTTTCCCAGCTGCCACACGCTGTAAAACCCATCTTTTCCATAGTGCACAAACCTGCGCTGAACGGCTGTGTGAATCCTCTGTGAGACACGGAGTCGCTTCGGATTGCCATCAGTGTCACTTCCAAGCAACGTCAATTACCAGTGCTTATTAAGCAGTCATGTTTCTACACAAGACTAAACTCATCGGTTTACAACCCTTGATTTTACATGAGGAATCTATGGTGTATACCAACTTGTAAGATCATTTTGAATGGAAATTATTTAGCGAGCCTAATGTAGCTGTACATATAAACACGGTAATTTAATAAACAGAAACAGAAAACTGAGCTACTACTCATTAGATACTCAAGCTGTAGCGTAGGGTGATGCAAGGTAGTCAGCTCCAGAACATAGTTGGCTCAAATCCCTGGGCAGCTGTGGCGTGCTTCCACAGAGAGATACAACATTATTCATATTTCCATCGGTAGAAGATACTTTCAGTACTGTAGCACAAATTTAACACTTTATCCTTGTTCACATCTGCATATATTGACTGAAACACATCAGAATGTTGCTCAAAGGCAGAACTGCAGAGTCTCTTCTTGGGAATTAAACTGGGAAACTTTCAGAAATGAGTTCATATACTAAAGTACCAGGCTACTTGCAGCCAGAGTTGCAGTGGGACTGTTTCACTCAAACGTCACAGCAGAACTGCTCTGTATCTATGTTACGGTGGGGTGACAGGAGAAGGGAGAGATGGTATCTACAGCTCAGAAATAGCAGGATATTTCTTTTGAAACCCAGGTCCTGTTTCTTTTAGAATTGAAAATATTAACTAGCCCTGGGTTGAAAAATCCGATTGCTGTATTATGTTTCAATGTAGTGATTAAAACCTCAAACCTAACATCCAGAAGATGAAGAACTGGGAAGCGTGACTAAATGAGATGTTTCATGACTAAGTACCACAAGGCATTTGAGAAGCCTGTGACGCAATAGAGAGGCACTTAACCTGAATTGTTCAGTAAAAATATTCAGCTGTATATATGGGTGTGAGTTATATAAGTTATGCTAGGTAAAAGTGTCTGGTAAGCAAATAAAATATTAATATCCAATGTCATTTTCCAGTGGAAGGCTCATCCATCAGCTGCTGGTAGCACTGCCTGGCGCCGTTCTCTCACTCAACACCTGTCAGCTCAGGGGGGGGACGTCTCTGGACTGCGGCGAGCGCACCCCCGTTCCCAGCGATCCTCATCTGTCCGCACACCCAGGCGAGCACACTCAGCAGGAAGGAACAGTGGCCATCGAACGCTGACAGCTGTCGCCACGGCGCCCGGGAGGGGTGGCACTGCCAGGGAAACTAGCGGGGAGAAGGTCTGTGCTGCCTGTCGTCCCTGTTCCTTAGTAAAGAGGCCTTGAAGAGTTAATTAAGTCTCAACGTGCATCCAGGGACAGTCGTAATAAGTGGCAAAATATGGCAAACTAAATCAGTCAGTACCCGAGACAAAATACGATGTTAACGTCCCAAAAAACGCAGCAGTAACGGGTTCAGGCTGAGCACGAGTGTGCTCTCCTCCAGTAAACAGCGGATTTGTATAGCATAGCTGTCTGGACTCGGGACCGACAAAATAAAGGTTAGGCAGAAAAGATAAACCTCTGCTTAAAAATTCACTAGGATGTCAAGCCCACTTTTAGAAGTATTACGTTTTCTGCTAGGTGACGTCTCGTCTCATTTTAGCATGACCTTTTAGCGTCTTTCTGACGTGTTCGTGTTTCTCTCTGCTCCCCCCTAACTCGTACGTAGGACGACCCACTTTCTCCTAACTAGAGGATACGGCCAGAATGAGGAATCGAGAGATAGGGAAGGTGCATTCAGGCCGTTGGCAGATCAGTCCTGGCGTTGCGCCGTTATGGGTCAGCCTGCGTCGAAGCGCTCCATTAAGATCGACACTGTGCTCCCCATATGGCACAAAGAGGCCCTTACTGAGCACCTGGGAGCTGCCTTATGGTGGAAAACATGTGGAAGAACTTGGGAAAGTCCCCTGAGTGGGCATTGGACGCGCAACATCTACTGACTTCTTAAAGGACTTTTGAAGGAGGTTCAGGGATTCCTGCTTTTTACCTCCCCCCCCCAAACTTTACTCCAGTATATGTCACTGATCCAGAACTCTATCCTTCAAGGACACAGCCCTGTGGCGGTGGGCGAGTGCTTTCCTTTTCCACAGCACGGCACCGCACCAGATGCCACACTGCGGAGAGACCCTGGCCAACAGGCCCCTCCCCCCCAAACCCTGCTCAACCATGTGCGCATCAGTTTCCCTTCTGACCGTCGAAATCATGCCTTTCGATTTATTAAATCCATTTAAACCGCTCTCTGTAAATTCCTGATATGGCGAATGTCATCGTTCTTGCAAATGTCAGAGTACGGTAGTGGATGGACTCCTAATTATTGGCATATTGCACTGTTCCATGTGGTGCACCATAAAACGCATTCGGATAACATTTCAGGATCGATGGCTATTTTCCCTTCGCCGCAACACTGGACAGCTCCCAGATGCTCGGGAAACAATTACCACTCATCTCCTAGTCTAATTGCGGCAATTCTCAAGCATATTAATTTCACAGCTCCCTCTGTACTTGAGCACAGGGTAAACGGCAAATTTAGCAGCAACCCGTTTGTGGCGGCGCGCCCCGATTATTGGAAAGTTAATAGGTTTTGCCGGCACCTGGGAAAGAGATCACCTTCCTTTCTAATTATAAAATGAATCTAGTGATAGAAGGAAAACTGGGCTCTGTAGTTTGTTCTGCTGTTGATGGCAAAAGTGGACGCATACTGGTAGGACTGGGCGATACCATATCGATATTATATCGCGCATGCACAGTGATCACCAGGCCTTCAGATGATGGACGAAATATTTGGCCAGACGCCAGCGTTTCGGTCCTATACGGGTGTTTATTTACGCCTACAATTTGGTAAGCAGATTATTATACGCCTAAAATATTAATGAGGCATTTTATGACACTCAAAAGTTAGCAAAGCATAGTATACCAAAACTCTACTATGTGGCGTGCTCCGCTACAGTGCATATCGCACCAAAGTATACCAAACAGCGTGTGGCTCAGTGGGCTAAGCCTGTGTGCTTGTGATCACAAGGTCCCTGGTTCAAACCCAGCCTCAGCACGTCTGCGGGTCCTTGAGCAAGGCCCTTAACCCCCAGCTCCCTGGGCGCCGCTACAGGTGGCAGCCCTTTGTGGACAGCTTACTCTACAAAGAGCAAGTTGAGGGAGGCGTAAAAGACAATTTCCCTACGGGGATTAATAAAAAGTATCAATTACTTACTCAAACCATAGTATGCCAAAATAGTACTATCTGGCATGCGGCGCTAACTGAATTTAATAAACATACAGCAGGTTTATACAGATTACCAACTTTTGGGTGTCACAAAATACATCTCATTAATATTTTGGTTGTACTATTAATCTGCTTACCAAATTGTGGCCATACATAAACGTCCATATACTACCGAAAAGCTGGCGCCTGGCCAAATGTTTCGCCTGTCATCTGAAGCCCTGGCGATTACCGTGCATACATGATGTAATATCGATATGATATCGCCCAGCCCTACATACTGGCAAACAACATCCCTCTCTCCCTTAAAGCCTGTTTCACCACAACGTCATGAAGTTGTTCTTCAGAGGGATGCTTTTCTGAAAGTTCCTCCTCATGGTGTGCTTAACCTACCTTCTTGGTCATAACTTATATGCCTCATAGTAGCACAGCTGACCTCCTAACCGAAACTTGCCTTTCAGGGAACGTTTTCTTTCCAATGGTTTGCCCTTGGCCGGTTCTTTTAGTGCTTTGAAGTTTCACCTCAAAGAATCTGCTCCAAATCACAGATCTATGGCTAATTAGATTTTTTTTTAAATCATAAAAAAAAATAAAGTACAAGCACGGTCATGACCTCTCAACAATTCCACCTGAAACTGGACCAATTACTTAAATCTCAGGAACTAACTTTAAAGCCAGGCTGTAGAAACTCCCTGAAATCGGCTTGGTGATTTCGACACAAAGTATAAGCACAAGTTATGATTACTGCCCGGTCTGTGCTTAGCCCACACATATTTCATCTTACATTACAGATAAAATAACCCCACTTTTCATCTGAATCTCAGTATGTAATTTTAAACATCCTGATTTATTCACAGAAGCGTGACTAAGCTCCAAAATAAACTACATTTCCTGCCCAAATTCTTTATCGACCGATTTTGACCTAGTTTCTACAAACTTCACAAATGCCAACCCGTTTATGGAGCTACTGAACGTGTAAGCAAATAAGGAAAGTGTTGTCACAATAACTGCAGGCTAGTCTTGAAATTATGAATGGCAACTCTAAAGAAAAACGTGCCCTACATACAGACATTATGTATATAATCCAATCATCTTCCAACCACTTACCCAGTAGAGGGACAGCGCAGGGCAGAGAGGCAGCCTGGTCCACTACAGGCCTGACATCACGGCCTATCTGGTGACATCATCTCACCTAAGCGAAATCCTTTCGACGAACCCGCAGTGCGCAGTAAGGAAATTCATGGGTAGAGTATGCAATGTCCACACAGGTAGCCAGAGTGGGACCTGAGCCCCCACCCCAGAAGGAGGGTGACTACAGTGTTATGCATTGAGCCCCCACCCCAGAAGGAGGAAGACTACAGTGTTACACACTGAGCCCCCACCCCAGAAGGAGGGAGGCTACAGTGTTACGCACTGAGCCACCACCCCAGATGAAGGGAGGCTACAGTGTTACGCCCTGAGCCACCACCCCAGAAGGAGGGAGGCTACAGTGTTACGCACTGAGCCACCACCCCAGAAGGAGGGAGGCTACAGTGTTACGCACTGAGCCACCACCCCAGATGGAGGGAGGCTACAGTGTTACACACTGAGCCACCACCCCAGATGGAGGGAGGCTACAGTGTTACGCACTGAGCCACCACCCCAGAAGCAGGGAGGCTACAGTGTTATGCACTGAGCCCCCACCCCAGAAGGAGGGAGGCTACAGTGTTACGCACTGAGCCACCATGCTTCCAATCGTTCACTTAATGCATCATTTACAATCTATTACGCCTTTTTTTTCTTAAAAGACAACCCATAACCTGAAAGATAAATAAATAAAATTAAATAAATGATTGCTCATCCAGCTGTCATAGGCGACCTTGGCAACAGATTAGAGGGCCGGACACATGGATGTCCCACCCCGTTCTTCATGAATCTCTCAGTCTGATAGGTAACTCGCTTTCAAACACCCCCAACCCCAGCCAATTCATACTCATGGTCCCAACGTCCAAACACACTGACTCACAGACTTTGAGGCTTAAATCCTTGAGGGCTTAGGGCTGTCCCACTGTCAAATTGTCAAGTGCATGAGGGCTCTCAGACATTTAGAGCCCTTTATGCACACTTTCCTTAAGTCTGCATTTCTGCAGACTGTCTGAAGGAATTACTCACAGTTCATAGCATTTTGTGACATGAAACACAGGGTTACCAGGCGAAGCCCAAAAGCGTAAATGGTAAACAAACCATTTATTTTAGTTTTTGCTTGATGGTACCGTTTTGACAAATAAGTGTAAATAGATTATTTGAGAATTACCTCTCATCCACCCTGTAATGCAAGAGCCTGGAACACATTCAAATTAGGCAGTTGGTCCCTTAAGTGCCCTGGCTGTGAAGAAAGTGCAAATTTTAAAATAAAAAGTCCCAAAGCCACAATGGTAAGGAACGTTTTGGCATTATCAAGGTAACGTTGCAATGTGATATCCCATTCCTATTTATACCATTTCGAGCCCCTGCAGTCTCTGGCACTCAATCACTTACTAGGTGACATTAATTAAGTCTGCGAGGGTTCAGGGCTTACACCGGGGACACAGGGATCGGGCCTTAATCTCAAGAGGTGGGGAAAACTGACACATAAATCAGGACTGATAAGATGCAACTGCTTTCCGAGCTCCCATATAATCCTTATTGTGAGTCACCAGGGCTCCTTCCCAAATGCAGAAATTAAAATATGTGCAGGCATAACATCGAAAGGCAACAGTAAGGACAAAATGCATTTAGGTGAAGAGTTACCACTCAAAGCACAACCATGCTGCCCACTGTGCTGATTTTGATGCAACCACACTCAACAACTAATGGTAAGTCACCCACCCACCACAGCTTCCCCACACTGACTTGTGTAACTTTATACATGAAGTGTTGCCTGGTTGCTCTACAAGCTTGTACGGTTCAGTAGAAGCAACTGCAGGTTCCCTTGACTGAAGCCAAAAGTTCCTACAGTTTTATCCATCCATCCATCCATCCATCCATCCATCTCCTGTAACCACTTGTCCTATTCAGGATTGCAGGGTCCAGAGTCTATGGGCGCAAGGCAGGGAACAACTCAGGATTGGGCACAAACCAATCACAGGGCACACGCACACAGGATTCACTCACATGCACATTTCTGGACATTTGGTAACTCCAATTAACCTCTGAGACTCAGAAGCCACCAATGCCCAAGTAGCTTTATTTAACAATCTGTAGATACCAACAACATGAGTTCTTATCCGATTTACAGTGAGACGCTTCTATAAGAGAGGTATGCTAACTGACTAGCAGACTTATCATTACTGAACACGGCTCATTAGCAGTAAAGCGAACCAGTTCATGGTCATGTTAAGGGCTGACACTTCACACCCAGTCAGGGCATGAACTAGAATCTGTAAAAATCTTGGTATTATGGGCTGACAGCATTAAACCATTACACTACTTCTCTAATCCTTAAACTAAAGTCATCTCACATATTACCTGAAATACATTTTTGCTTAAATGAGGTGTATTGGATATTCAATCATTACACATTGCCAAATGTCATTTAACTCCTTCTTAAAATGCTGAGATATCAAAAATTACAATGGGAGAGGTATTTTGTTCACTTCACGTCTATTGCATCAAATGCCTTTTTTTTTGTCAGGGACACAATGAACTTTAGCTTTGATGGGGACAAAAATAAATTACAATATAATTTGGTTTTTGAAGCTTCTGTTGAGGTCTTTGTGAGGGAGGACAATCGAGTTGAGTATAATCACCTCCGACGGGATATTCACGTTACAGCCTGAAAAAGAACATTTAAAAAAGGCAGCATGAAGAAAAATTCAGCTTTCATTCACCTAAATCAGCATGTTATCCTACAGTTACAGCTGCCAGAAAATACTTTACCCAGAATGGTTATAGAGGGTGTCAGTTTCCCGTCTCTGAAGAGAGTCTCGCTGTCGATTTTAGCATAAGGGTCGTTGGGATTGGGGTCGCTGGGGGTTCCCTCAACCCTCGCCCACCTGCCAATCGTGCTGTCCCATCCCACAATGCTGTTCAGCACGCAGCTGTGGTCCTACAAAGCGGCACGCGAAACATCCAGATGAGACCATCCTCAGGAAACTCAATGTACAAAGGATGCCCAACACTTCTGCTTCATTTCCCAGAGACGAAAAAATAAATCACTACTCCAGAGAATTCAATTACGTTAAATTTTCGATTTTGACAGAAACTTTTGAGATCCAGGATTAATATAGACTTATGCGTCTGAAACCGCAGTAGAGGCGATTTTCTTTCTTGTAATCAATAACAGAACGAACGGTATTCATCCAGAATCAGTCCAAGGCTCTAAGGTTTCTCAGAGGAGCAATCAGGCCATGGTCTAATCGCCGGAATTCACTCTGCTGTGCTTTGGAAGAAAAACTCCGGCTGAACCGGTTCTGGACCCACTACATGTAAACAATCAGCGCGCAGAAGCTGTAACAAGATGGAACCTGCCTGCAAAGTAGCCCCATGAAGGATGATGGACTCTCTCACTCGAACCCCTGCTCCTATTGTCACCCCTGTGCCGATAGAGACATTAGGGCCTAACTGCAGAGGGAGGAAAATGAGAATTTCAGCATATGGAAATTATGTCAGAGATAAAAAAAAAAATGAATAAATAAATAACGAAACAAATCTGCTTCTTCATCTGCTGTTTGTGATACTTCAACTGAAAAATTAACTTACTACGGCTGTTGGGTCAATCTTAGCGGTTGGGTGAATGTACACATTTCCTACAGAGAGCAAATTACATGTTAATATACAGGAAACTGCAGTTCATCATGACAGAGACAAGCGCAGAGTTAATGCTTACCACTAATTTTGGGACCAGTGTCTTCATTTTTCGTCAGCCTCTCTGGATGAGTCTGGTGATACTGATTCAGGTACAGCCGACTGGCATAAATGGCAGACCTGTCCAGAGACCAGGAGATGGGCAGCTCAGACACGCTGCACACCAACATGCCGCCGGCCCTGGGCACCTCATTTCCCTTCTGCGAAAACCCGTCTCGCTCTCATTGCTCCGTGATCCGTCCCCCGCCAACCCTCGCGGGGCGTGTGATGGGGACTCACCCAGCCGACTTGATCTGGCTCCAGAAGCCTGTGGTTTTGTAGACGTACAGCTTGCCTTGGCCAGCCAACGCGGTGAATATGTCCTGTTCCAGCCGGATCACTTCTGCCCGCTGCCAGCCGTTGGTCTGTTCCTCTCTGTGAGAGAAGCACGGCTCTTATAAAACATCACTACCTGGCTCTATGCAACCAGCACGCCCCTTGTTCTCAGTAAGCAACACGTCAGTTCAGCTCACTAAGGTGCAGACGCCTGAGGGGGAAGGACAACATGACTTTGGGTACCACTCTACAATAACTGCCCTGCTGTCCAGCCAAAGACAGGAGTTGTGTTCCTGTCCAAGGCACCACTGAGGTACCCTGAGCAAGGTACCGCCCCCAAGCACTGCTCCCCGGGCGCTGAATTAGCTGCCCCCTGCTATGCCACATTGTCACATATGGGTTAAATGCAGAGGACACATTTTGTTGTTGCGCACTGTGTGCTGTGGTGTGTCAACAATGACCACTGATCACTAAATTCTAATTCTAAATTCTATATTCTATCCCACCCAGTACATGGTGCTGCTACATTAGCTTGATAGTTTGTATCATTCGGGACAGTGGGGATGTCTGAAAAGAATCAGAGAAGGAACGGAGACATGAAAGCATGCTGTGGTCAAAATAAAAAGTCTGGGAATGTCAGCAAAATGACAGTTGATGACCAGAACAGTTCCGGGAAAATCTCAAAGCAAGAAAACCAATAGATGCAGCTGAAATTGTTGACATTTGTAGGACATCCCCATGGTGACACTAAACCTGCATGTCGCCAATCGAATAACGCTTCTTAATTTCATTCTCTAAGGCTTCACATCCCATTTAAGAGGAATGGAACCCGGCACATATCGACTTCAATCTCTTGATATACAGATGCTCCTAACTTTACAAAGATTTGACTAACGATTTCTTGACTTTACTATACTTAGTAATTTAGTATTTACAGCAAATACTTTTTATTTACTTATTCAGTAACAGTAGTTATCATACGATAACTACTAATTTATCATATGATATTCGACATGATATTTCCAACTTACGATGGGTTCATCGAAACGTAACTCCATCGTTACTCGAGGTGCATCTGTATAGGTATTTAGATTTAGCAGTCAGGCACTGGGAACAACGCTCTGAAAATCACCTGCCTGTACATAAGCAGAAGCTGCCCCTTTCATTGTGTTAAAAAATAATTAAGATTACACAATCTTCTTTTTTTTATAAAACAAATGCTTCAAGAAAAAGCATACTAATGGACCATTTACATAGTACTACACAAATGACAACGTGGCACACACTAATTAAATCTAATTAATCTAATTAAAACTAATTAAAGCTTTCAAACCCTCCCCCCACGATGAAATCACCTCACAGGCCGACTTACCCCTCATAGGGATATCTGGGGATGTCGAACAGGGAAGAGAATGATGGCAGGGAAGGAGGGAGGCAGGGAAAAAAAAAAAAGGCGAAATGAACAAAACTGGGGGTAAGAAATGGAAAAATCAATGCAGACGCCCATCAGAGGACCTCAGGGGGAAAGCGGGGTTTCCTCCCACTCACAACAGCATGTCCTGCTGGTTCTTCTGGAAGACGGCCCCGATGTGCTGGAAGATTTCCGGCGTAAACAGATAGATGCCACAGTTGATGATGTCACTCACGAATGTGCTGGGCTTCTCCACATAGTGCATCACCTACAGCGCAGGGAACAGCTCCATAAGTACTGACTCATACTTCCTCTGCATCTCACCGGTGTAAACAGACACAGACCAAAGACGTTGCATTAGGAACGGGAAGAAGCTATTCCATTACCTCATTTGTTTGCTGATTTTCCACAATACAGCCATAGTTCATGGATTGCTTCCTATTGGCCTAAATTATCAAAAAAAAAAGAACAAAAAAAATAAGTCAATTCAGCATCAGGGTGTTAAATGGTTTTTCACAGGGCAGCATGTACCAAGCAACTATCTACCCATCCTCCAGCACGCTATGTTCAGTAGCGCGTCATGGTGGAGGTATTCTAAAACCAACACCAAACATTGCTAGTTAACTTTTCTTTATTACTCAGGTTTGATAAATACCATTGGTAACATCAGTAGACTGCAAGCTGGAAGAGAGCTGAAAGCCACAGTCGCAATTAGCAGACCCCCCCTCCCATCCCCCAGCAACATTTATAAACCGTAACCCCTTCCCATGTCAGCAGATCAATCATATCCTGACCGTCGTCCCCAGGATGACGAAGCCAGGTGCATCCCCGTGTTCCTTCTGGAAGTCCAACATCTCCAGGAGAGGGAACTCAGAGCACACGTCGGCATTCATGATGAAAAAGGCCTCCGGGCCGCCAGACAGGATCTGATCCCTGAAGTGATAGACGCCCCCGCCTGTTCCCAGGGCCGCGTACTCCTGCAAGTACCTGGGAGTTCGGCGCTGACGCTCAGTTACGGAAAGCCAACCTTCGTTAACATTAACAGTATTCAGAGTAACAAAGGAAAATAAACAGTACTAATTACGCTCTGAAAAGGACGCCGTTACATTCTTATCTATAAAGATCACACTTATAGCAGACACCTTCCACAACAATGTTAGTGATTAAGCAGCAATTAAGACTGAATGATTTCCAGAGTGGTACTACAGGATTAGCAGTCTCATGTTCCAACCGAAAGTGCCCTAGTTTTGATTGTAGAGCCCTAATCAGCGCTAAAGTGTATCCCACAGTAAGTTTACTTGCTAGTAGTACCTTAGCTAACGAACTACAGCAATAATTACACAGGATCTAATATTAATAACGAAACAGTGGAATGACTGGAGTGAGCATATCTGGTCCCAAAATGGTGAAAATTAAACAATTCATGAAAATGTATAAATATTTTATATAAATATACAGGGTAGGCCAACAGTAGGTATACAGTTCTGATTTTACCAAGTTATTTTTGAAGTAGGTATACAGTTTTTATTTTACAGTACTGAAGGGGTCACGTTTAGTCTCATAGGTGTTGGAAATGTCCTCCGTCGACGTTGATACAGGTACATTCCTGGCGCCTGTCTCTGACACTGTGACACACTTTAGCACACAAATCCCAGTTAGCATCAGTGTCCATGGCAAACTCCTTCAATTCATCCACTGTGTCGGGCTTCCTCTCAAAAACCTTCTCCTCTACTACGCACCCCCAAAAAAGACTATGGGTGTCATGTCGGGTGAACATGTTGGGCACCAAATGCTGCCACATCGCCGGATCCAACGCTGCAGAAAGATCTCAAGGTAGCTGAAGTGTGTCACAGTGTCAGGGACAGGCTGCAGGAATGCATCAACATCGACGGAGGATATTTTCAACACTTAGGAGACTAAACATCACCCAATCAGTACTGTAAAATAAAAACTGTATATCTACTTTTGTATATATATACACACACACCACACAAAACTATGTCATTACATATACATAAGGTTGAAATATCTGGTACCTTATGGAGATTTTGAAGTCCTGCTGTGCACAAGCCAAAAATCGCGTAAGTTCTTCGTTTGGCTGATAGAAGCCAATAAGCAATATCTCTTTCATATTTGGAACCTATATCAGAAATACAAATTTAGCAAATCAGTTACCTTTTCCACATGTACTCACATACTTTGAACGAATTCAAGTTTCACCCCTGTTTCCCTCTGCTGATTAAACATGTATGAATCTTTTAACTACTGCGCCCTCTGCTGGTATACTACACACAGACCCCACTTCATTTAATCTGAAGCTGACAGATGCGGCTAATAAACGTCTACCCATAACGTATGATTAGCGAATGACAAAAAAAAGAAGCAAAAAAGGCAATAACGAGATAAAAACCCGGAGTGTTAACCGCGGTGGTCATGTGGAGGTCCGTAAGCTCACCTTCGCGCAGGCCTCTATGTGATGCTGCAGCATCGGGACCCCGGCAACTGGGAACAGGGGCTTCGGGACCTCGAAAGACAGCGGCCGGAACCGGGTACCTGGCAGGACGGACCAGTCACGCCGCTCAGGATGATGTGCTTTCCCATACCCAGCACTGTCATCTTACGACCTTACGGTTATTACTAGAGATTTTGGTGTAAAATTAACAGAGAGAAACTGTTAACAATCTAAATGGAGTTAATCAAATTAACGACACGTGTAAATTAAAATATAAAAGAGTAAATTAAATAACTAATAAATAGTACCATGAGAGTTAAACTGAGTCATATAAAATGGCCACGTCATCAAAACCAACCGGCGCAAAGTACGCCTGTGATGCATTTACTTGCTGCACGTATGTTCATGGGGTGGATAAAGTGTCCTCTTCATTTTCACGCTGTTTTAACCAGCTGCACTTGTACCTTTTTGCGGCCCCCCGATCAGGATGACAGTTTTCAGCATCTTTTATATTCGCTGTATATTCCTGCGAGCTGCGCCGGACGGCGTCCCGTGATTGTAAACTGTACAGTAACAAACTGCGAAATCAGGGAATACACGCAGATTTCATTCTAACAACAACCCAGTATTGCTTTCGGTGACATTTGTGGAAAAGCCAGAAATCTATAGCCTGCGAACCCAAATCAAAATTGACAGATATATACAATGACGTAAATCGGTCAGATAAGAAAACCAGTTCATTCAAAATCTTCCTTGAACACAAATCAGCATCAGCATTTCACATTATAACCAATGTGTAAAAAAAAAAACAACAACCCACTTTACCTTCTATCCTGCTTCCTGTCAACTGAACGTGAATCCATCCGGCTCCGGGGGATTATGGGAAACGTAGTCCGTACCCGTCGCGCTTTTCCATTTTATCTTATTTCTCATGTCTCAGTAGCTTGTTAGTAAATATTGTCTAAAGTCATGTGATGGTTATCAGCCATAACTAAGTCAATGCTGATGATAGACATTTAAAATAAATGAAACAAACACCCACGTATATGTTTTTTATTAAAATCTCATGCTGTATGTATATTATACTTTCTTGCAAATGTTTTTTCATGGTAGTTATATGACTAAACAGAACTGGAGGAGTCGAAGGTACTTCCTGGGTCCCTCTGGGAGCCAAATGGCGCAAAGTACTCCGCAGCAAAAGAAAGAACATCGTCTGGTTTGCGGAGCAGTAGGAACTGCAGGAAGTCGGCTAGCAGGGCTTTGAGTTCGGGGTGTTCTCGAACATATGAGGCATGACTGCTTCTCAGTTCTTCCTGTACCACAAACCAAAATGACCCAAGAGGAAAGAAGCTTTTATTGCAGCACAAAAGATAACGGTTTATACGCTGTGTACTAAAACATTAAAAAGGGCAGTAACTCCTAATTCCAATCAATCATTATATCAATGACAATCACATAACATGTCAAATATTAGACAAGTGCACCTTTCTGTCCAGAAATCTGGAGAACATCTGCATGTCTTCTTCCCACACCAGGGGTTTCTTTTCATAAACAGGTTTCTCCTCTTTTTCTACTGGGGGTGGGGGTCAGTGAGACAACAGCAATATTGTAACTAGCCTTTACTATATAATTTTTCCCTCCAAGTTTAATAACAGCAGATGGATATGCAGTGTACATTTAGGCTACCTGCTACTTTGTCAGCAGGCTTGTGAAGTAGCTTCATTGTTACCGGTGATCCAACTTGCACTCTGCTTGCAAGATGGCTGCAAAACAAAATACAGCTAAATCAGAACACAGGAAACCAAATTACATCTGGCGCACAGATTTTCTGTCAACATTTTAGGTTGCCAGTCAATAGACAGTTAAGTCCTCCTGTCAGCTCATGGGTTTTACCAAATGCTTCCAAACAGTTTGAGCTCTGTAGCATTCTTCATGTACTTAAAAGTATCTTAAAGGGGAATGAATAATGAAGCTGTATTCATATACGGAAGCATTACATTCACATTTACTCATTTATCTCATTTATCCAACGTGACTTACAGTAGAGGGAAGGGATACAATCTGTAGGTTACAAAGCTGATGTGCAAGAGATCTGCAAGATACCTGCTTACCCGTCTGAAAGAAGGTAGCAGTGCCATGTAGCAGAGATACCTGTAACAGACTCCACTGTCCTCTGGATGCCAAAGACATCCATGTTCTCTGTTCCTAACAACTGCTTCCTCTCTCCGAGTACTTTCTGTTTAAGGCACACGAATACTAAAATTACCTGCAGGCTTTGTCAGTGGTGTTCATGCGAACAACATAAATCAAACATGATAGACACTAACATGCCAACACATTTTGAAAAGGGTGAGGAAAAATATACCTTTTTCATACATAGTTGACCTGCAAGTCATCCTCTTTAGGTTTGATTGGCCATTCTACACTTAACACTTTTGACAACAAACTTAGAGCACTTACATAGGTAGAAAGACAGATCTGAGTCTCAGTGTCAAAAGACAAGAACACCATGTTCTCTGGAAAAATCTTCCTTTGAGCTAGAATTCGCAGAATAAGAAGATTTGAGGCCTCTGACACAAATCCCTCCAAAGAGCTCACTGGAAATGTGAAGGACTGGCTCTTCACCTCCTGAGAGAGAAATAAAAATGAATGATGTAATAGGATGTCATGGGGAAGAGGCAGCATTACTTCCAAACTCAAAAAGAAAAATCACAAAAGGGCAAAAAACCTGTATCCTCTATAGCAGTATTTCTCAAACCGGACCTTGGCGATCCCTGGACAGTCCACGTTTTTGCTCCCTCCCAAGCTCCTGGTGGAAAAGGATGTGGATTTTCTGGCAGGGAGCTGGGAGGGAGCAAAAACGTGGACCGTCTAGGAGTCCCAGAGTACCGGGTCGAGAAACACTGCTCTACAACACGTTATGGAACACATCAACAGATGAATCCCTCTTATAAATCAGAGTGAAACAATGAGTAAGAAAGTGACATGCAAAACTTAATTTGCAGGTGAGTGTCTAATGCAACATTTTTAATCTCAATCTATTACAACAAATCTCCATTTAATAATCACATTTAATAATTAATTAGGCTAGGAACACAACAGAGCAGAAATCCTCTAACCTCTCCCTCTGTGACGATTCTATTCACCACCAGCTGATCACCATATCGCACCATGTGAGACTTCCTGTCCAAACTGTGGTCCTGAAGCTGAAGTTTCCCATTAAATTGTTAATGTCATTGCAAATTCACACACTGAAGTTGATCCATTATGATTTTAATGGATGATTAATTTAAATGATGAACAATTACTAATCATAATTTTGGTAATTACAAAGGGGTAACATCCTAGTCTATTCTTTTTGGTAAAAAAAGAAAAGCTATATGTAGAATATATAATTCAATTTTGTTGCTTTGGATGTTATCCCCATGCAGAAATGCCTTCTTTCCAGGCAACACAGGTCAAGAAAGCCGTCCGGAGTTTTCTGCATTATTGCCCAGTTTAAAACATGTTAGAAAAGTAATCAAATGTAATAAGTTACATTGCTTTGATGAAGTAATCAAAATAGTTACATTATTTATTACTCATTACTCATTTTAACAAGGTAACTAGTAATCTGTAACCTATTACAGTTCAAAAGTAACCTTCCCAACACTGTATTTACATAAATTGACTGAAGCCTGCAAAGCTGCCATAATTGACAGAATACACCACTAGGTGGTGCTGTGAGGCTGCTGTGTGCAGTACAAAGCCTATTGACGCAATGGGTTGTAGAACAGTAATTCAAATGCGTGTACAAATAATTTTGCACAATAATGTGAAAGCTTTAGGCCATTAAAAAATATTTAAAGCTATTTATCTGTTTAGTAAATTTCCCCAGAAAAAAAATAGAATTAGACAATTCGCAAACTGAAATGGTAACAAGAATTTGTTCTCCAAAAAATGACAGATTTGCTGGGTGACAAGAACATTGTCAAACAAGGATTTGTAAAATTTCACCACCAAGTCATTTAATTAAATTGATTAGTTAAATAATCCCTCACAACATGATTAAAGCATACTTTCCTTTGGCTTCCTAAGAGTACATCAAATGAACGAAGCACTGAAGGGGAATTCCACACAAAAAGTGCATTTAAATAAAAATTTTGGAATGTTTGGGACCATGTCCTTACATAGCAGGCTGCCATCTGATGAGGCAACAACTTAGCAAGAGAGCACTAGGAGTAGATTGAGGGCCGTGAGTGGTGTGCGGCCCGAGACAAAGCGAAACTGGGCAGCTGAGTTTGCTGGGGGTGGGCGTTGGTAGAGGTGGCAATTTCAGGTCCAGAAAGTAAAAATCCAGACCAGGATTTTGTTTCAACCAACCACTTGAGTACTATT
>JAODLD010000021.1:2393-15428 GCA_026781065.1 Mormyrops boulengeri
AGGTCTTGTCCCCCCCGCCCCCCCAGGAACCCCCGTCAACCGCATCCCAATCATGGCCAAGCAGGTGCTGGACCTCTACATGCTGTACAAGCTGGTGACTGAAAAGGGCGGCCTGGTGGAGGTGATCAACAAGAAGATCTGGAGGGAGATCACCAAGGGCCTGAACCTGCCCACGTCCATCACCAGCGCGGCCTTTACACTCCGCACGCAGTAAGTGCTTATGGGAAATTACCAACAATGCACTCTGATTTATAGCAGCCCAGTTGTAATCCTTCTAAGGAGTGACTTTAACTGCAGGCATTTCCCGTAGTCTACTTTGCAGTTAATTGCAGAATTATGGTCTGGAGCCCAGTGTTGGATAATCCTCACTATATTCCAAAAATTTCTCTGGCTTTTTAAAACTGCGTGGTGTGTAAAAACGTGTAGTGCAGTGGTTCCTAACTCAGTCCTCGGGGACCCTCAGACGGTCCACATTTTTGCTTCCTCCCAGTTCCCAGCCAATCAAGAACAGACTGGGTTGGGACTGGGTTCTCCACAGACTGGGTTGGGAAGTACTGGTGTGGGATATCTGACATGCGTGTCCGTGTCTGTGTGTGTAGGTATATGAAGTATCTCTACCCCTACGAGTGTGAGAAGAAAGGACTGAGTTCTCCTGGGGAGCTGCAGGCGGCCATCGACAGTAACCGGCGAGAGGGACGACGCCCCAGCTACAGCACCGGCTTGTACCGTTTCTCCACGTCTCCAGGCACCGCCCCCCACATCCTGTCACCCCCTAAGATGCACCTGCCCTCATTAGGGGGTGGGGCTTCTGGCGGGCCCAATGGGCTGCAGGCGTCCCCTGGCCCATCGCTCAAAAAGGTCACAGGTGGGTGAGAATATCGGTCAATCCCCATGCAGAATTCCAGAAAGCTCTTCAGCTGAAGTTCTGAACTTTTACCTTTTTTTGGGGGGGGAGGGGGGCTGGAGTTGAGAAATTGCTTAAAAAGGCAGGATTCACATACACAGCACTTGAACTGCTTGAATGTCCATATTTTTCCAACATCAGACCCACAAAAATCAGTAAATCCTGTACAAATATACCAAGTTAGACAGGGGGGCTGTACTTCACTAACATAATTCTAGTGTGGCAATTAGTTTAGCTTGAAGTGGTGCATTTCTTGGATTAACATCTGTTTGGTTTATTGTGAACTGGTGTTTTTTCAAAATGCGTCTTCTCTAATTCAGACATAGAGCTGCGAATCTGTTTTGTTGTAAAAGCCTGCCCCCTCTTGGACTGACTCGAAAATGCAGCTATTGTTTCCTCCCAGTTCCAGTGTGTCTTAGGGTCAGCACCTTTAATGACTTTAGCTTACAGGAAGCTGGCTCAGGAAGCTGTGTCCCGCTCGCCCCCAGCCGGGTCATTAATTCTCTGAGCCCCTCGCTGTCCAGCTGTGTTTCACGTCGGGTTGAGCCCCCGTTTTAATCTCCTCCAGATGTGCAATCTGTCGTCCTGGTGTTTGATTAGCGATAGGTGGAGCGGGTCTTCGTTTCATTTGGGTACTTTGAGCCCCCAATCTCCATGTGCTTTTGTATATATCATATAAATTCAAATCTTGGTTTGCAGTCAGCCTAATTTAATTTTTTTTCACACCTTATAATTGTCTTCTGAATCCCCCCATTGGAAATACAGGAGTCATTAATACCATCAAAACTTTTCATACCCATTTTACTTGAATTCTTCACTGACATAACGGACTTAATGGGGAAAAATAGAAATTACATTTCAATGTCTAACTGGTAGCAGAAATTGAAATAAACATGTTAAATCTCATTTCAAGCCAGAACATTATATATGTTTAGCTTTTGTCACATGAAGTATTAAAATGAGTAAAATACCCGTGGCTATAATTGAATGCATAGTTGCTTCAGTGGAGCATGACAATGATTGTGTGGCGTGGGCCCTCGCTGACCCCCCCGACCAGACGAGGCGCCCCTCTCCATGCTTCCCGGCCGGCTGCCCGTGGCCATGGCGCTCAGCCAGCAGCACTTGGCCCGTGCCTCTACTCTGGAGCAGCTGCGTGACAAGCTGGAGACTGGCGACGGGCCGGAGCGCAAGATGGTGCGGCTGGCGGAGGAGCAGCAGCGGCTTATGCAGCAGGCGCTGCAGCACAACCTACTGGCCATGGCGTCGCAGGTGCCCATGGGGCTGCAGCTCAGCGCCACCAGCCGTGGTGAGATCCCCCTCACTCCCCCCACCATGCATCTCCTGCTCCTGGTCTGTCCCTGCGTGCTCATATTGTCCTATTGTCTCCCCCCCTGCCATTTCAGAAGACAAGCAGGACCTGGCGCTAAGCATCACCTCCACTGGAGCCGCCAGCATCAGTGTGTCTGTGGAGGTCAATGGCACGCTTTACTCCGGTAATACATCAGGCTGCCTGCAGAGGGCAGCAAGGGCACCGCAAGCCTTTCAGTCTCATTATTCTCAAGTTCGAATACAATGAATATAACTAACACTCAAATGTATTTGCAGCACTGTTCTTAAGCGGTAGTCTGAACAGCAGCTTAGTCGTCTTCCCTGTTTTTGCATCATCAAATTGACCTACAGTACTGTGCAAGTCTTAGAAAATGTTAAAATGATCTTCATATCGCTGTAAAACTATGATGTTATGCCTGTCAGTGTGTTAGCGTAGCTGTTTCAAAACCTCAGCGAAAGTTACCCCATTATTTCCAGCAACCATCCAGTACACCCATGCATTTTTTTGACTCAACCACAAGCACACCTAGTATGGCTAATCAATAGCTCATGAAATTTTTAACTAATTAAATGAAATGAGCCGGTGGTGACATTTTTAATAAATACATGGAATGGCTGGGGTGGCTCTGAGGAGAGGTTTGGGAACTGAAGCGGTGTTCATCTCGCCATCCAGCAAGATATCAGTGACTTTTTGGAGAACAGAAGAAATTTTTACTAGTTTTTGTTACTCTTAATTTGCATATTTTCTAACGTTATATTGTTTTTTTTTTTTTGTTCTGAGCAAATGTCCCCTTCTACCCAGATAAATAGCTTTAGGCATTTTTTTGGACTGCCTAAGATTTTTGCGCGGTATTGCATGTGCGTTACATTGCCGAATGATGATACGCTATAATATTATCAGTATTCGCTACAACTTGTACTGCCTGAGGACTTCTAAGTGAACATATTAATCAAAGAATAGTCCATCTTTTTATTAAAATATGATTTTATACACTGAATTAGCTGACCCCTGCTATGTCACGACGTCATATATGGGTTAAATGCAGAGGACGCATTTCGTCGTCGTGTGCTGTGGTGTGTCAACAATGATCCTGTTATCTCCCTCTAACAGGAATGCTGTTTGCCCAGAGATCTGCGGCAGCTGTCAACACATCAGCAGCGGCGGCGTCCCCTGCTGGTCCCGCTGGGGCTTTCGGAATACTCTCCTCTGCTCACAGCCCCAGCCTCTCCTCTGCTTCCTCTTCCTCCTCCAAGGGGCCCAGTTCTGCTGAGCCCTCTGCCGGTGGTTCTCCGTAGCTACGGGCGGCCCGGTCAGCTGACCCTTGGGTGAGGTACAGCGCCACCCAGCTGGGAAGCCACGCATTTCTCTGAATGATCAACTGAATCTATGGAAACGGAACTGATGCACAACAAATACCTCATTACCCCTGTCAGTACAGTCTGGCCGTACCTCTGGACATCAGACTATATACTTGCTTGCATACACAAAGACCCAAACACACAGATACTCCACACACACGTACACAAGACACTCTAAAAGGCTCACTGCAGCTGAAAGTAAACACTCACTGTATAGCCAAAATTGACGACAGGTACTCATAACTTGGTTTTATTTAGTTTTGCCATTTATTTCCTTTGAATATACGATTTTAACACACATTTGTCTGCTTTACCTCAAATAAGAGTGTTTTTTTAATCCAATATTCCTTCTATACTATACCTCAGGGACAGTGATACACCTGTTTTTAAATAACCGGGTTACTTTTATATTTAATTACTCTTATCTCAGCAAAATATATCCTTGGCCAGTACCGTACAGAATAACGGCTCAGGACATTTTAACCTTGAAACTGAGGGGCTCTGACTGAGAGTGATTGTTTAATTATATAATTAAAAATGGATCTTTGATGGGAATATTCTCTGCCCTTCATCTACCCATTAAGTGCTCAAAATAATCTCTAAGCAGAAGCGCTGATGATTCCAGTTGCATAAACCCGTTAGAGTTCAGTCTGGCAGAGCCCCTTATTTGTAAGTTGTCCAAGTTGTCTGATGATGATCTACTGTGACTGGAATCTGCAGGCAGTGTTGCAGGTGGCCATTTTTTGA
This sequence comes from Mormyrops boulengeri, assembly GCA_026781065.1. Lineage (NCBI taxonomy): Eukaryota > Metazoa > Chordata > Actinopteri > Osteoglossiformes > Mormyridae > Mormyrops > Mormyrops boulengeri. Next base: position 6,733 of record JAODLD010000021.1, read on the forward strand.
AAAGCTTTGCTCACTGGAGTTTCAAGATGCAATACCATACTGCGCCTAATATAATCTCCCTGTCAGCGATTACTGGGGAAATACTAATGAATCTTGTCACTGCTGTTTTAAAGGAATGGAAAGTTTCACATTTAGGACATTTAGTCAGATGTTATACACAAACCTACCAAATCACCGTGGAATGCCGGGTTGGCAAGGGCCTAGTAGGAGGGGGTTACAGACACCCGTCCGTATGATGTCATGCCCATTTAAACTCCCTTGCATCCACCCATCCATCTGTCCCTTCCTGTAGCGTCTGTCAATCATTATGAATAGGGTGGAGGAATGCTTATAATGGTGCCATTCGTTTTTACGCTGCGTATTACATATGTGGGGGAAAAACATCTGAGTCAAAATATCTCAAGCTCAAGACCGGATCTTTGTCTCGTGGTGGGACCAGGGATTTGTGTGAGCGACCGTTTATACATTTCTGACCTCAGGTTTGCCTTTCCATATTGGTAAAGGTGGTGTCTCAGGAATTACCGAGCTGTCTCCATGGACTCACTGTTTTCAGGAAAAAGAGAGATTTTTTTTTTTTTTTTTTTTTAAATAATGCACAGCTGGATAAGACCATGCAAAGAAATACCTCTGGCAATCTGACGCATCGCTTCTGCTGACATTTCTGGACGTTTGAGACTGAATCCAGTGGTGGACATGTTCATCGGGAATGTGCCCCTATTAATGTGAGATGTTACACAAATGAAACGTCTGATTCTGCTACAGTTTGGTGGAGCTCAATCCTCCACTTTTTGATGTCATCTTCAGACTATTGTGTAATTGAATACCAAAGACCAGCCCATTTAAAAAAAAAATGTAAAAAAAATTATCATCCCAGGGGCTTGCCCCCCCCACCCCGGCATGATATCACTTGGTGTCATCGTTTGGGATAATGCAGCTTGTGCAGATACAGTGGACTTAAAGGTCGATGATATGCAGTAGCTCAGCTAGCTGCCCTGCATGGTCAATTTTGATTTTTTTTTTTTCTTTTTTCCCCAGTGTGGTCCTTCTGGTGTCATTTGATGTCAGTGTGCATTTTATTAACCGTTATAATTTTGTGTGTGTGTTGTAGTTTGTGCAGCTGTGTGGCTTTCCGGAGTTGGTCGTTAGCAGGATTTTAGCATGACTCGAGACGGGCAACTCCCTGCTCCTTTGGCACATTGAAGTCCTGGAGCGTGTCTCCGGTGCAACCCTCACTGGTCTGTAATCTCCACACGCAGGTCAGTAAGTTAAGGCTGAATATGTTTCAGTAGTTCACTCAGGCCTGCATAAAGTAGGTTTCAGGATGGCTTAGAACCCACCTTGCTGGGTTGGAATGTCACAAAATAATGGCAGGTGTGTGTATGTGTGTGTGTGTGTTCTGCTTTTTTTGTGCCCCTCTTAATGGAGAGAACTGACCTACCCACCTACCTCAGTATAGAAGACTGGAGTTAATGTTTTTCTAGGGACAATATGGCCATTTATGGGTTTTAGTTAAATGAAGTTGTTGTGGGCAGTGTACTAAAAGGAGAGGCGCGCCATCTCTGGGAAAGACTATGGTACTGCCATGGCTAATCATATGGGCATTTGTTCGCTTGCTTTCTGTCTTTCTCTTCTTGGTAAGGCGATATTGCTCAGGTAACCATGATGGTAACATTCTGCAAACGTTTTCTACGTGGTTTGCTTGGATTATTTTATTTTATTTTTTTAAAAGGTAAATATACCATGATATATGTAAAGCAATTACATATGCAAATGCTTGAATACCTCACCGAATACCTCATATCAAACGTGTTGTGTGTGTGTGTGTGTGTGTGTGGCGCTCCAGTGAAAAGTCAGTGGAGTTTGTGCATTTTTTTTTTTTTTTTGTTTTTTATCATTATTACTATCTCTGTGATAAGCCAAATAACAAAAACACATGGATGCTTGTGAAACTGGTTTGTGCCGATTTGTAAAGTGTATTTAAAAGTGGAGCACTTTCCCCAAAGGTTATTTTTAACACACTCAGTTTTGGTCACATTACTAATGTGAGGATGTGGTTCTCAGGGCTTAACATGTATGTCATAAAGTAACTTTTTATCTTACTGCAGTGTTGCGTGTGTTTTTTAATTTTTTTGTTTTTTTTCTTTCTCCCTTTTGCCGATTTGAATCCCCAACCAGCAAGGTACCACTGTGGTACTCTGAGCAAGGCACTGCCCCCAGGGACTGCTCCCCAGGGACTGCTCCCCAGGTGCTAAATAATAGCTGCCCATTACTGTGTCACAATATTAGGTATGGATTAAATGCAGAAGGGCACATTTTGTTGTGTACTCCGTACTGTGGTGTGTCAACAATAACGATCGGTTTCACTTCACTCTAGCCTTCAGATTTGGGATTTAGGGATATTGTTCATCAGAATGCTTCCGGTTCCCAACACACATCTTTCAGTAAGACATTCGACTGTTTAACTGTCACCAATGTTCACCAGATATGAGTCCCCAGGTCACGTTAGTCAAGTTAACCAGACGAAAGGATGTCCTGTTTATTCCTTCCCAAAATGCACCAAAGGGGTGCTTGAATCGGAATCGGAATACTTTATTTATCCTGGGGGGAATTTTGGTTTTATGACAGTCGCTCCACCCAAGAATTGGAGTATGATGAGAGCAAGGAGTTAAGTAGACATACAATAACAAATAGCTGTAAAAAAAAAAAAAAAAAACAATAAAATAGTTAAATAGTAGATAAACAAGCAGTAGATTAACTACGAACAAGCTATATCGTTATTTTGCACAGTTGTAATTCTATAACAATATAAAAAATAACTACGCCATATGGTGATCACTATGACCACTGTGGAATATCCTGTAGATAGCTTTTAAAAAGGAAGGGAAGCCGGAGCCATCATCTGGTGTGACATTTACACTTGCAGACTCGTACAAGAAATCTTACGGCAAATCTGTATTATTCCATTACAAACCTGTTTGTTTGCAAGCCCTAAAGCCTTTTTGCAAGGTAATAAAACTTCACAAACATGTTAATGTGTGTCCAGTTGTGTGCAGACTTGTCTTTAATTGAAAATCTCATGCCTGCAAACTGACCAAAGTTGGCGACCTTCGGATTACAGACACAGGGTCTAGAGGTCTTGTGGGAGCATGGAGCTCAAAATGTGGCTGAGGAGGTAGAGCAGCAGGTATGTTGGGGCCAGACCTTGGGCCTTGCTCTCTACAGACAATTTGTACTCCACAACGACCTTTGTGTAGTTCATCTCCGAGGCGTTGCAACGGTAGGTCCCAGCCATACTGGTATCCATGGCCTCTATGAGCAGCAGACACTGGCTGTCTGTGACGAGGCTCTTGACTGTGATTCCATTGTGATACCATATGTAAGTAGCATGGGTGGACTTCATGGGACAGCTCAAAAAGTGTGGCGTGTGCTGTTTAACTTTCCGGGGAATGCTGGGCATTCCTGAAAAAGAGGAGGAGAAGAATGGCAAGTTTTAATAATTTAGTTTCTATACCAGTGGATCATTACCTTGTGCTTGATACATAGCAGGGGTCTCCAACTATATTTACAGTGAGAGATACTTCTACAAAGAAAATCTGGGGAGATACATGTTTGATACACAATTATATCAGCTGCAGGGGTGACGACGTAAAAATTATCAACCTGGGGTTGACAACAGTAACATGTAATCTGATTTATAAAGGGTCTTATACAGGCTGCGAGTAGCTCACAGTTGACTCGTTGGTGACCACATATCTACAGTTATCGCTCCTCAGTGTGTAGATACTAGTTGGTCTACATGAATAGTTCTAACCATTCATTATTTTTGCTCGTGTACCTTTTTCTATACACATCTAGTATGTTACAGTTCCTGGTAATTATTTGTTATACAGTAATAATGCACTGTATTGACGTATCTACAGCCCCCCTGAACTGCACGCACAAACGGTTCCATTGTCCTCACCATACACTTTTGTTGTGCACAGCTGAGGATTTCCATGTTTCACATCCTGTATCGCTGAGCTGTTTGGGAAACAAAAAAAACAAAATGGAGGACTTTGTGATAAAGAGCCTATTCATGAATCCTCGTGCTGCAAATGTGTGATGGGCTGAGAGGATGCTGACTCTAAAAGTGTGGGAAGAAAGACATGAGGCATGGACATCAAAGTGGGGTCAGAATAGGACCAAAGAGATGTGTGTGTGTGTCTGTGTGTATGTGGGTCAGTATAACAAAGCTACCTTATGGATCTGACCCCATTTATTCATTCATTCACTCATTCTTTATCACTCGCTCTTGCTCTCTCTCTCCCCCTCAATGCTTATCCAGGGTTGGGTTGTGGGGGCAGCATTCTAAGCAGGGATGCCCAGATCTCCCCCTACCTCGCCATCTCCTCTGGGGGTAATACCGAGGTTGTCCCAGGCCAGACAAGAGATAACATTGTTCATTCACGCTCAATGTCTCCACCCTCGTTTGGGATGTAAGAGGAGTTCGGCCACAGGTGCGAGTTGAAGGACTCTTGGACAGGGGCCTTGGCCAAACACTCCTAGCGCACCCTCACTATACATTTGGGTCTCTCGGGTCTATCTAGCATTTTCTCCCACCATCTGATCCAACTCACCACCAGCTGGTGATCAACTGCCAGCTCCTTTCTTCACCTGAATGTCCAAAGCATGCAGAGGTGGATTCATCAATAAGGTTACAAAATCGACTGCTCTGGTGCCAGGTGCACTTAAACACCCTTATGTTCGAACATGGTGTTCGTTATGGACAAACTGCAGTTAACACAGAAGTCCTTTAACAGAGCCGTTCATATCAGGCAGGCCATTCCTCCCAATCACACCCTTCTAGGTTTCACTGTCATTACCCACATGAGCATTAAAGTCCCCCAGTAGAACAGTGGACCTGAAGCCCTTTAACCAAAAAACTACTGAATGAGTGGCGGTATCAGGGAAAGCCTTAATTTTTTTATTCACATATGCTGCACTATAATAAAATCATTTTCCATAACTGCTCTTTCAGTGCAGCATCACAGTGATCACTGACTCTTTTTGCTATTATTTCAAAAGTGAAATTTTAATCTTAGCTGCCAATGTATAGATAGATAAACTACAATCCAATTTTACTTTCGTCGTTCTTACTAATGATTAGTGGTTCTCCTGTGAGGATGCTAGTGTGATGCCCTAAAAATATTTTGTTAGTTTATTATAAGAGACTGGCTATTGTGTAACCGCAATTAAATGTAACACATCCTACCTTATAAGAACAGAGGCTCAGTGCTCATTTCTGGTGGATGTCCTAGGAATTATACTAGCATTCAAAACGTCTTTTTGACCGATGTTCACTGAAACAAAAAAGCCTTTACGCAATCCGAACTGTGGCTTTTGTATTTTCTCGTATTGAATTTCGAGGATAAACTGCATTCTGACAAGGTGTCACCTTCCTACACTATTTTTGGTTACAGTCATGTACCACATAACATTTCAGTCAACAGACGGCATTTATGACAATAATCCCATAAGATTATAATGGAGATGAAACATTCCTATCGCCTAGTGTCATCGTACTGTGCTGTCAGTTGTACAAAAGGACAGCACAATTACGTACAGTACACAGTACTGAATAATGATAACTATGTTAGTGGTTTGTATATTTACTATACTGTACTTTTTAATCGTTATTTAGGCTATTCCATATAGCCTGGGTGTGCAGCAGGCTATATAATCTAGGTCTGTGTAGGTATACTCTATCGTACACGCAATAACAAAATTGCCTAACAGTGCATTTCTCAGAACGTATCAGTTTTTTTAAGTAATGCATGACTATATAATACCTACTTAAGACAGACTCATTTCTGAGTACAGTGAGCCCCCGCTATATCGCGGTTCAGCTATCGCGCCCCCGCTGTGCTGCGGATTTTCACCTTACGCGGAGGATCACTGTATACTATTACAGAAAATGCTCTGCATAGTGGCTTTACGCACTTGGATTCCTCCATTGGGTTGGGTATGAGGTTAAGCTGCATCCACCCCGGCAAGTGGTCCTCCATCTTGCAGAGAAAATTTTGGGGGGGCCAGTGGTGGGTCTGGAGCTCAAGCCACCGTGAGAACTTCACCCAGCTGCAAAACGACAGGCGGGACTCTTTTCTGCTTTCCGTGGGTGTAGCTCTGTCGCAGCCACCCGCAGGACAGCTGCATACTTTATGAATGGGATCATCCCCAGAGGTGTCGAAACTAACGGAGAGCCAATGGGATCAGGCCCGTTGGGAATCGGAACTGGTGTGTTACTGAAGCGTCACCCGACTCTGGTCCTTATCTGAGGTGGCCAATTCGGGAAGGCGCGTCTCTCTGGCATGACCATCTTCCTCTGCTGTCAGAGGAGCTTCATAAACTCCGCAGACCGGAGTGGCCAGAACTCTGTACTGTAGGTGGGTATACCTACTTTTGGTCTGGTCGCTCTGATGGCTGCCCTGCTCAGGGAGTAGCTATTCCTGGGAAAGGTGTCATCCCAACTGAACACTGGAAAACTGGACTTCTGGTCCCTATCTAGAAAGTGAAGGGTGATCGCCTGCATTTCAGCGACTACAGGGAGGTAACTCTGCTCGCAGTGCTGGGTAAGGTCCTTACTAGGGTCATCCTCAACATTTGTGGTCACTTGCTCACTGACCAGTGACTGAAGCAGTCTGGTTTTACATCTAAAAAGTCTACCATTGGCCACTTCCTGACACTGAGGGTTTTCATTGAGCACTATCGCAAATACCAGAGTTTCTTTGCAGCCTTTGTTACTTTTTGTAAACCATTCAGCTCAGCTGGGGTCATGGTCAGCCTGTACTCTGGTGCTGTTAGGGCTGTGCAGAGAGGATCTGCATCCTTCCCAGTCGATTGTGGGGTTTGTAAGGAGTGAGTAATACAGTACTGTACTGTCTTATAGCATATTTAATTTGTACGGCATTTTATTTTGAAAAGTGTTTGAAACAGCTGTACTGTATTTTGAAAGAGGCAATGAAATTCAGTAAATGGTAATGCTGTCCTTTTTGAAACCTCGTCCGCGTAATTACCATGCAACTGACATTTATATATTTATCTGCTTGAAACATAAAGAAATTTTTTTTTAAATCTGTTATAATCACGTGACACACGCTGTGTGTGTTTTATGTGAGAACGTGACGTATCTGCTTACTGCATGTTTCAAGTTTTGTCAAACATTTCCGTGATGTTTAATGGATCGGATTACATTTTTTCATTCCTCCCCAATATCCAGTCCTGTCATTTAGGCCAGAATCGGACCAGTACGATACTGAATACTGATACCGATACGATTCTGATCGGTTCGGCACATCCTTAGCTGGTACAAAACGCTGCAGCAGTGCAGTGCGTCCTCCCCAAACTGACCTGCCCTGGTTTCTGCTGTCTCAAGCAGGCGCAAGATGCCAAAACACGCAGTATTCCTACACTCACCCATGCCAAAAGAGAACCTTTGAGAAGACAGAACTGAATACCCTTGCTTGCTTTATATGTGTGGTCATCTGAGGCAACACAACAAAGTCTTACCTCGACAATTTATAAGGACATACAGACAGCAATAAAGAATGTTTAAATGCCCCTCCTGCCAATTTAACATTCTTTAGACCCTAACCCCCTTAAGGTCCTTCCTAAAACTACACTACTGTATAAGAAGTTATGTGTAGACCTGAAGATTATGGGCTATACCTGGTGACTGGTGCACAGTGAGTTCCGTTCCATCCGCAGTAGGGGTCCCGGGCCATAACACAGTCCTCACACTGTGATCCATAGGCCTGGCAGCTGCGCAGATCCAGCTCTACAACTTCTCTGCTGCAGCTCACGTAGAGCATCTTCTGCAAGGCCAACACCAATACTGTCAGGATGCTACTCATGACTGCTAAGGGTAAGACTACACCTCTGAAACTCTATGAGCGAAACTATGACATGCTGCTGGCTACACTGATCCATGCAAACCTACCCAGCATGAGTTTGGAATCCTCATTTCCTCCATTAGCGACATGGGAAAATGAATCTTCACCATCACACTCCTTTTCTAGTAATATAATGTTATTTGGGTATGTCTGATGTCAGCCTTTAAAAAGTTAATATTCCTGACCGATTATATGCAGTGTTTATTAAATAAATACATGGCTTAAAAAACCTATTTAGATACACGGAATGCGATTGTTGTTATTAGCCAGCACACGTTCGGGGGGGGGGTGATGCGCCTCACCGTATGTGGCTGCAGCAGAACGTTGCGGATATGACAGCGGCTCGCAAAGGGCCGCAGTTCGGCTATAATGAAGGCGTGGCTGGCATGCTCCAGCACCTTGTGTACCCTGCCGCTCCCTGAGTACAGACGGTCACAGACTGTTGTTACCACACATCCTGCTTCTTCAATATAATATAGACACGTGACGTTTTACGCCCGACGGGCCGCTTTTTGGCATTTTATAGCACTATTGAAGAAAACAATACAGCCATAAATGTATTGTGTTTTTACAATCCAAAGCTGTAAAATGAGTTTAATTATTAACCCAAAAAAAGCTACTTACTGGAAAGTGAAGAACAAATAAGCGAGACATTTCATTCTGGTGCATCGTTAGTTTTAATGGTTTTTTTCCCCCCCTCTTAAAAACTTAAGAAAACTTTGAAAAAATTTGGAGTCCCCTGTAGACAGTAAGACAGTCACTGGGGAT
>JAODLD010000021.1:16400-53972 GCA_026781065.1 Mormyrops boulengeri
CATTTGTCTCTAACATGCACCGAAAGGTAAAGCAAGTCAGGGTAATTCTACTTTAAACTCCAAAGTAGCCACAACAAAAGGAAAACAATGGAACAAAGTCAGAGAGTTATTTTACCGTTCCGGGCCGTGGGTGTGGAGCTGTGCCCGTGTATCCCTTGAACGGCGAATTTGTGAAAACGTAGTCAATGTCACCCATGGTGAAGATGCATACCGCTGTCATACCCCTGTGAGGAGCAGTGCTGGTCAGCGGGTTCCAGCTAGTCAGTCCAGGGTTTTAGGTTAATAGAGAATGACATCAGGGAACATTCCACAAAAGGCTTATTATTATGAAGTATGATGATTTTCTGTGAGGTAAAATACCGTTTGTTTTGTATTTCATTACATAGTCTTTCAAAGAGACTTTGTTCTCTGTCAATACATTTCCGGAGATTGTTCAGAATAAATGTAACTGGTATCGCTTTTCTCTTCTGACCTGCAAAGTCCCTCATGACCTTGAAGAAACACCTGAAGACCCATATTTTGTAGGAACATCTCCAGTAACCTCATCACCATCACCAACTCAATCTCTTTGTTGATTGTTCTGTTATTATGGTTGCAGTCAGTGGTACTGAATGCTTACTTGTATTTTGCACGTTAAAATTCCTTTTCAGTCTTTAGTTTACAGATTTCGTTGTACCAGATTTTCTTGGCATTATTTGTATAACTTTTCTGACATTCTAAGCAGTAACCTTACAGGTCCTTTTTTCAACACTTTCTTGCACTCGTTTCTGGTCACTCTTTGCAAGCTTAGACTACAACACTTGTACCTGTTGGTTCTTTGACGACTGCATGTTTATTACGAATTTACTGCTTCATTTGTATGTTGCTTTGGGATAAATTTCGGGTGTCTGCCAAATTAATAAATGTAAATGTTGTGTCACACCGCAGATATTTTACAGAAAATAATATTGCATAAGTATGAGCTTCAGCTTGCAGCAGAGCATGCTGGAGAGGATGTCATATGTAAACGAGTTACAAGATAAACAAAACATGCTCACTTCTGAGAAATCAGCAAGCCTGGGTGATCATTTAGGCTGGAGCACAGCCAAGACATTCATACAGCTTCCATTGAAACGTCACTGTGTAGCTCCCTCCAGTAAGACACGAGCAAAAGAGTTCTTTGCGTTTAACTGAGCCGATGGTTTATTCCGAAAGTTAGTTCACCTTCGTTATTGTCACCATCATGGAGGACGTGAGAACTCGTTGGCTGCTTACGGAAGGATTTAACCCTTTTCTTAACCATTTACTCCCTTGTTAGATGCCGAGCACAAAAACTGGTCCCGATAGCAAGCGAACTGGATCCGTTAGCAAGCGAGCTGGATAAGCGAAAACGTGCTTTTCTTCTAAACGTGTCTCAATAATAGCGGACGTCGGAACAACATTTCCGCGCTATTACTTTAGTTCCGTTTACACGTTGTTATAGGCTCAGCGTAATTAAAAGGTAAAAGAACAACACAAAGAGAACAAATTCAAACTGACAGATTAATGCCAGTTACACACTGGATCACTTCATATTAGATGAGTCTGACCTTTCTTCTGAAGCCTATTTCATATTTGATGGTTAACTTGCAATGGCATGCTTATATTCAATTTTAATTCAGGAACTACTGAGTCTATAAGGTCCATTTATATAGTATTAACAGCAGAGTTCGGCATTTCAGGTCCAGAGACTAAAAGTCCAGACCGGGATTTTGTTTCAACCAACCAGTTGAGCATAAAGAGTCACAGTGACAGAGTACTCAACAGGTTGTTTGAAACAAAATCCCGGTCCGGACTTCTGCTCTCTGGACCTTAACTACCTAACTCTGATTAACAGAGATAAGAAGTCAATGGCTAGTTAATACTTGGTGAGTTTATGTACCTTGCATGACTTCAACATTTTCATCTTAACACAGTATTTGGGTGCTTGATAGTCTGAAGTCCATCCATCCATTTTCTATACCTGCTTGTCCTATGCAGGGTCTGGAGCCTAATCCGGAATCTATGGGTGTGAGGCAGGGAACAACCCAGGATGAGGCGCCAACCCATCGCAGGGCAGACTCATACACCATTCACTCACCCATGCACTCCTGTGGATAATTTGGCAACTCCAGATAACCATAGCATATTTTTGCATTCTGGTGGGAAACCAGAGAACCCAGAAGACACAGGGAGAACATGCAAAATCCACACACATGGGGCCAGGGTGGATATTCTAACCCTGGTCCCAGAGGTGTGAGGCAACACTAATGTTCAGTGTTGTGGTTTTTTTGCCTGGGGATGCATGGTGAGATACCTTACCAGCCATTGGAGAAGAGGGCATACACCATGCTGTCTTTCCAGTTGTCCTGCTCTAGGACCGCGACATCCAGCAGCTGGTTAAAGTACAGCTTCTTCTCAGCGATGCCACAGGACAGCAGGGCGCTAAGGTGGGACGTCCAGCTTCTTTGTAAAAACGATTTGGGCCCGCCCAAGTCTGCCTGACACCACAAAGCGAGCTGTCATGTCCGACAATATAGGTCTTGTGCTTGGTGTGACCTTTTTACAGCCATTTATAAACTCAGTGGATCTAAACCAAATCAGTATGTTATAGTTCACAGCCTTGCCCATTAATATGGGCCATTTCCAGCCTCAAGTGTACAGCATCATTTACCTTCAGGTTCCTAATTATTTCATTCTAGCCTCTAGCTTTCTATCCTATGGTGGGTAATCATGTGCCATCAAGTTAATGTCCTCAAAAGTCACACAACCACTGATACTGTACACTCACCATGGTCCTCCTCAGAGTTTTGCTTACCTGGCACACTTGGGTGACAAGGGACACCCACAGATCAGCCTCCCTGTGCTGGTCTGCGTTCCTCTGGGACAGGAAGGCGTAGATCCGGTCCTGAATCTTGTTAGGTCTGGGGCTTGCAACCAGGGCCACATAATTCTCCTCTGAACAATACAAACAGAAATAAAAAGCTTTGAAACCAGACAACCTGCATCAGTCAACTTAGGAAAAAAGCTGGGATGCCAGAAGGTAAATATAGTTTTTTAATGAATTATGTCATTATTTCTGAACTATCTTTGATGCTGGACTGGGTTAAAAACTCGGGCCTTTGCTGATACCAGCACTTGTTTAGCTTCCTTGCATGTCCTATGTCCTTGTCCTATGATGTCATTGCATGTCCTATGTCCTTGTCCTAAGATGTCCTAAGATGTCATTGCATGTCATAAGATGACACACTCAGAAGCTTCACAGCTTTATTATGGTTAAAACTTAAATATCCTTTAACTCCTTAAATATAGTGAAGTCAAAATATAGTTTTTTGTTCCATCTTGGTTTTTACAAAGAAATATAAACAAGTTAGTAATTGGAAGAGGATGTTTAAAGCTATTTCAGTTCAATTAGATTCAATTTGTTTTTATATAGTGCCATTCACAACAGAATCACCCCAAGGCGTTTGACAAGGGTTTTCTCTGAGCAGGTCTGTGTAAGTCAGAAGTCAATATTAATAACTGGTTTACTGTTTCTGAAATTTACCAGATGACCTTTGTTGATTCAGAGATGAGCAGGGAAAAGACTGATGAACAGAGGAATGTGCAGCTCCCCCCTCAACTCACCCGTCACGTTTTCACTTGGCCATATGCTGGCCCGATGCCCAAAATGCCTGCGGATGCCCACGTGATTGTCCCCATTGACCATGTTGGCAGTCGTGTACAGCTCCTCCCCTGCAGGTGGTACGAGGCAAAGGTGCTATTGGCCCCTCCAGCTCCATCTCAGGTATGTGTTAATAGTGCTCCATTCTTACTGACTCACCAAGATAGAGAGACGGTGCACGCTCATGTACAGAAACCGGGGCCACTGCTTTTGCATGGTGGCATTCGTGGCAAAAGCCAGTCTCTCTGGACTGTGTAAAAGAAAACCCCAAGTTAACAGTTCTCCTATTTTCATTAAAATGGTTAAAAAGAAAAGTTGCTTTTTCATACCGCACTGCAACACACTGGAGTCATCCCATTGGTCCCACAGATGAAGAGTGCGCTTCCATTCTTATGCTCGTGAAGCAGAGTGATGTCATAGTCACACGAGTTCTGGAAATAAACAAACACACATGTGTAGCTCTGCTTTCATTTATTCTCTACTACCTGTAAGAAAAGGGTCCTGGGTAAAGTCTTCTCTGTTTATTAAATCAGCAGAAAATCAACAGGACAGTGTCCTCTAATTTGCAAAAATGTTAGGCGATGAAAGTCGGCTGTAATAAACTCACTGTGTTTCTTGAACAAGAACTGGAGCAGTTATTTCTGAACACCAGCATCTGCAAATATACATAAAAGAGCACAATGTACTGCATGCTGTCACAGAATATATTAATTTTGGTTAAATAAACCTATCCCACACGCCACACCAGAACTCACTGTGTAATGTATTTACTCAGTGTCCACTGTTTTATTAGGCGCTGCAAAATTAATGTAATTTTGCCTCCAGAACCGCTGTGAGCACAGATCACTTCTGCATCCTGAGTAGCTTTGCTGCACACCACTGTTGCACTGAGCTGTTATTTTTGCACTTATGGCCTTCCTGTTAGTGTCCGGCCTGGCACTATGGTGATCTTCTCACACCATCAAAGTGTTTTCTCCACAAATACACTGCCACTGGCTTGTGGTTTTTTTGTTTGTTGTTTGTCACACCATTCTTGGTAAAGTCTAGACAGTGCAATACGTGGAAGATTCCATGTGGCCGTTTGTGGGATGCTGGAACCATCACGTCGGGCACCAGCAATTGTGCCATATTGTACATATTCAGTTACAACCACATGATCCTCCGTTTGCAGGATCAAGCTGCGTGCATGAACAAGCAGGTTTACCTAATGGCTATAGCTGCTGGGCGTATAACGTATTTTTTTTCCAGTTACTAGAGCAAGGTCTTTAACCAGGGATTCTGTCTGACCTTGCTATCTGATCGCTTTCTTCTAAAGAAATTCAATAAAATAAAACATCAGTCCTGCTAAGGGCCCTTGCTTCTGGTATATAGGGTAAAAAGGGTATCTGTAAGCAGTGAACAGTGGCATTTTGAAGACCAAGCCCATGCTGTCCGCTTACCTCCTTTAGGCCGTCATGTTCCCGGAAATCCAAGTAGAACAGCCTGCCACCACCCCCAGCATACACAGTGCGGTGTTTCGGGCCCTGAAGGAGCTCCATGCGGCTGTGCGTTCCCGGCAACACATACTTCCTGACTACACAGTCTGACAATAAAAGAGAGCAGGTGTAATGATGAGATAAGTCAGCGATAGCCTGCAAAGCACTTCGCAGATGTATGGCTGTTTGGCCGAGTTTCATGTAACAAAATACCCCCCGGCACAGCCACCCCCACCCCCAAACACACATCCTGCAAACAGTAAGGGAAAGTGCAGTGTTTTGTAAGTTCTTCAAATAGCAATGGTGACAAGTACGCAGAACCTACCAGCCTTAATGATTTCAGTCCACTTGACACTATTAATCACACTATTAATTATAAAGGTTTACTGTTCTATCTGTGGGATGTCCAAAAGGCCTCCCAACAGCTCATAGCACAAATGTTAAAAGCGCAAATTGGATTTGCCTCCATCTGTATTTATATGTAACACAGGGTACAAAGCTAGGGTGCACTATGAATAGGATGCCAGTCCATCGCAGGGCACATACACCAGTGCACCTAAATCAGTGGGGGGCAGTCTTTTCCGCAAAGGGCCGGTGTGTATGCAGGTTTTTGGGGTAACCTTTAGGTCAGCTGGTGTGAGGACTCTTCAGTCAATCAGTCGTATAGTTAGTAATTTCATTAGGGAGTTTGCAGCAAAGCCCTCAGACCACGCCACCGTATCTGGAAACGATCGCCCACCTGTGACCTAAACATATCTTTTTGAACTGCAGGAAGAAACCCGCTGAGCAAGACGTGCATGCAAACTTTGCACAAGCACATCCATATTAACCCTGCCAACATTTAGGTTTCAAAATACTGGAAGTTTTTTGGTGGGGCGGGAATAAGAAAGAAAGAAACAAGCAAAAACAAACAAATTAGAATAAATAATTAAAAAGATATATAACCAAATTTATATTTTCATTTCCATTTATGTTACGAGAAGACATCAGCATCAATTTGTCACAGAACTGCACTTAACACTGGTATAAGCCTCCACACACCCCTTGAATTGAGTTGTATGCAGTGATAGATGTGTTAAAATTGTATGTAATGTGTGGATCGTGTGTCTAGATTGTACAGCACTAGCAATTTGGGTAACGTCAGACAAACATTAAAACTTGTGGATCCGTGAGTGACGACTATAACGCCGCATTATGTAATGATTCGACAAAATGCAACAAATATTCGTCAGGTAATGCGGTTTCATCAGTTCCTGCATTGTGACACTTTGTAACTAAAGTAGTTCGTAACCTCATTGATCGAACCAGTCATTATGACAGGTAACTTGTCATATACTAAATGTAACGCCTCTTGTGTCAGATGAAAAAAACAAAATACAATATCAGCGCTTGTTTTGTCCATTTTTGATTTGAGCACAAAACTGACAAGTAAAAAGTCGAAGGCAAAATTCATGTGTGCTGGACCCGACTAGTCAACATATGGACCGGTTTAGGCGTGCCACAAGCCAGTTAATAGATAGCTTGTCCCTTTATTAAAATATTACCGCAAAATTAAAAGCAATCCGGTCAAATAAAAGAAATCCCGCAAAAACAAACGCATTATGGCAATATTAAACCCCCACAACCCGGAACTTTGACTGCCTGTATAATATTGCGTGCATAAATTTTATTACTGGCGTTTCTCGGAGACACAAAACGGGAAAAGGCCGGGAAGACGGGAGCATTGGCAGGTCACATTAACACTGAGCGAGGTGGGGCACACGGATATTATTATTATTAATTTTTTAAAAAACGGCTGCACTGAAAACCAGGAAAGAGCCACAGAACAGAATGTTTTAATGGAGATAAATAGCTACAGCACGGAACGAACAGCGCTTCTGTTAAAGATAAATAAAAAAGCAAAAATAAGAAAAATGAAAATCACTTACTTGGATTTTTACTGTAGCTAAATACTTGAAAATCATTTCTAAACTCTAGTTTAACATGAGCTGGACATTGGCTTGTGTGTCACTATAGCGGTCGGGTATGGCAGACCCGTCTTTGTTCATTCAGCGACAGCAAACAAAGCAAGCAGTGAAGTATACAGAAGCCTGTTGTTTAAGTCACAATGCATGAATGGCCAGTTATTGCAAGTAAAACTGTTAAACAAGGGCAGTGGGATGGCTTTTCTACAGTCACCTCAGTCAATTGAGAATATAAACGAACGAACGGAATCAAATTAGCGGACTGTCAATCGCAAACCAGCACGTGAACTCACAACAGGGGCCGTATTATTTTGCAGTTTCACTATTTATTGCCTGTAGTAACTGAATAACCAAGTTGTGTAGGCTATGTGACTGCAGAAACATACACGAATTTGTGAATTTGGGGTTTCCGTGTGTTTGTTTGATAGACTAAATAAAGAGATCTGTGAATGTCTGGCGAATATCGAACCCACACACATTCTAAAATACACTTTCAATGCAGTCCAGTATCCCCATTCGCCAAGGTCTTCACGCATACTCTTATAGCGGTGTGGCGTTTATAACTATAATATCATTAGTAACGCGTTCTGTAAATTTACTATGCGATTGGCGTATTGGAGTATTTTTTTTTTCCTTCTGTAGCCCACATAAAGGACAATCTACTGTACAGACCACTGAAATGTACAATTTTTGAAATACAATTTGCTTTCATTTTAAATTCATATATAATTTATTTAGTTGCCATTGCAATAGTGCTAACACTAAAATGTAATAATGAGCTTTATGATTTCTTACGTACCTGTCTCCGTAATTATCACTCTGGGATGATGATGATGGTCATGGCCGTCAGCAACATCCAAATAAAAAGCCACTTCAAGCATTAACCAAAAAGCAATAGCCATACCAATACGATCTTCTGGAGCACTTGAACTATATTTTTTACGTATAACGTTTTCTGCTTGATCATTTTTTTTCACCTTAAACGTTCTGAGAGAAAATTTTAACGGCATTGCAATATTGTGAAAACTTTTAACAATTAAGTTAATTACATAGATAGACAGATAGATAGATAGCCCTGTACATCCCGTCTACTTGGCAAACCAATGTCTGAGGCGCTTGCTGCAGTCGAAGCTCATAAACTTTTCGACACGCCTCTTTCTCTCTCTATTCAATTTAGCGCCGTAAAACACGAGAAATTTAGACAATTCCTAGGGCCCACATGGGGGCTCAATATGATATGCCTTCATGGGGCCCAAAATGTCTAGTAACGCCCCTGATTCTCTTTCGTAAGTCATTGCATGATCAGAAAGACCATTATGAAGTATATTTATGATTGGTTCATGAGTTCCGCTGCACTTGCTGAGGATGGAGGCAAGCCACCAGTCATACTGGTCAAATGACGGTATCAAAGAAGTGTTCAAAGCCGTGTTTACTGACTTGGAGCTTGTACGTTTATGTGTGAAAAGACCAGATATGTGGCTAAATTTGTATTGGCCCCATATGTTAAAAATGAGCTTATTGCTGAAGTCAACACAAGCAGTGCGTTTGTAATCATGTTTGACGAGACCCTGAACCAGACCATGAGCAAGCGACCGGAGCTGCCTGTGTGTTATTGGTTAAAAGGCTGTGTTCATTCGACTTACGATGGATTACAGTTCGTGGGCCATGCAATAGCACAAGTTCTACTTCTGCATTTCAAAGCAAGTTTACTATCAATCAATCTATTCATTAAATTACCTGTTATATGTATTAACTCAAAATTAGTCTTTTTTTTACACACACACACACACACACCTGTCAATAAATATTGCATTCGGAACTGCCTCTGTCTCGTGAATTTAAGCAGAATGGCTCAGAGACCCACAGGTGTTTGTGGGATATATAAGATGACGAGGCAGACTTGAATACGGTGCCAAAGTGCTCAGGTAATTTACTGTAGAACAGAAACTGAGCTATATACAATGGAAAACACACAAAATAAGAACTGAAAAAGAAAAGAATATGACGAGAAAACTGGAAAATTTATTTTAGGTTGACTGGTTTTAGCGTGTTGATATAGGTTATATGCTAGCTTCATGGTTGTATAGTTATGTAAATGGCTCATTTTGTTTAGTTTGTGAAATATTATTCATTCTCTTTTACCCACGTCTAACGCTTATCTGAAGTAAATGTCAGAGGTAACGTGTGTTGACTGTTGTACAGCTGACGTTGGCATCTGCATTCCCAGGAGTGTGAGCAACAGCTTGACCTGAGAAAGATTATTTCGGTCTCCATGGATGGACCCAGTGTCAACTGTAGGTTTTTTTTTAACTTCTCCAGCATGAACATGCAGAGATGTTTCGGGGTGGGGGGGCTGGCATTTGAAGGTGGTGAGGAGCTGTGAGCTCCACACACTACACAATGCCTTAAAAAATGCCTTCGGTGTCTGGCAGCTGGAGAAAACACTCAGGGTATTGCATGCAGTCATTCATAAAACTCCTGCCAGAAGAGATTTCACTTTGACAACGACATCCGTGTGTCTCCTACTATTTTGAGGGCATCGCTGGATAGAAAACCTTCCCGTCATCAACAAGACAATTGCAATATGGCCAATGATGGGGATGTATGTGGATGCAGTGACGCAGAAAAATTTTCCAACCCTAGAACATCATTGCATGACTTGAATAGACACACAATGACCCTCTTAATATGGGCAAATTTCACTTTAGCATGGTCGTCTCCAGGACCTTCACCACCTTTTTCACTAATTATCAGACAGATGAGACTGTGATGCCATTCATTATGGATACAGTGTACGATACGCAGAGTGAAGGATTTTAAAAACCAAACGTAATGCATATTAGCATAATTTAAAATAATGCTATACGTTAGACAGCCACTGAATTAGACTAGAATTAGAATATCTGTGGCTAACTCCGACATATCTTTCATTATCGCCTGGTGAACGCCGGTTTTGGGCGAAACACCCGGACCGAAACACCCGGATGTTCCGTAAGCGACTGGAAAGTCTGAATTGCACAAACTACAATGCGCAAAACAAGGCGTGTCTCTAACTAGCTTCCAAAGTACATATATTTTTAACGATGTAATGGAAAAATGGATAATACTGCACATTTACCAGTGGGCTTCTCCATCTGGCCTGTTTGTGAGATGCACGTTGGCGACACCACACAGGTGATTTTACCGGGGGCGCATGGGGTGCAATTACCCCCCAGTGGCCAGCTGAAAATACTATTTGAACATAAATTCTATAAAACTAAATCATATTGTAAAACTATATTTGAATGTGTGGCTTGTGTCATCCATCCATGTATAATAATAATTTATCGTAAATGTATTTACATTTTTTATTTTTACAAATGTATTCATTTCGATGAATTACCGGTTGGGGTCTCATATTGAGCCCTCTGGGGGAAAAGTTTAGAGTCGCCTATGTGGCACCATTTAAGCTCGCGTTTCCAACTCATTGGCAGCATGCATGTTGGGCTTTCGTACAGGACTTAATACCGTCTTTAAATCTGACTGGCCGTTTGTCCTCAGCCCCAATTATTTATTAAGGGTGCATCGGTATATTCTGAACCTAAGAACTTCACTTTAGTCTTGCTTAGAGCCCCTTTTATGTTGAGCTGTTTGTTGCTGCGGTTCTGGCTCCCCCTGCTGGTCCAATATCGCACCACTCAGCACTGCCCTTTGAAGGCGCCTCTTCTCCCGAAGAAGCTCCTCTTCCTCTCTTTCTTGGCTCTGAATCGTTTCTAAAACATTCTGTTGCAAAGGAAACAACAAGTTTAGGCACCTTCTAAATTTTAAGCTAAGAAAACGAAGCAACAGGACGCTAGGTCGTTGAAGTTCTTAAATCTAAGAGTTGTCTATAAATGTAAATGTAGTTCTGTTCTACCATCTTGCTGTTGTATGTTTTAACTTTATCTGAATGACTCCAGTAAATCATCTGGTTACATGTATGGTTCTGAATCAAAGTGTCAGTTAATCAAGAAAATAGTACAAGAAAACATTTCTTGATAAGAATAGTTAAACGGCGTAATAGAAACCCCTTTTATTGCCTGGTTTGGGTGTTACGCTGTTTCTTGGACCGAGACGCCCGGGTGACCCTAAAGAGTTCTGCGCTTGTGGGTCATACCTTGATTAGCTTCGATTTCGTCGCCCGGTCCTGTAGCGATCGACTTTCTCGCCGCTTCCGTGCCGATGTGTCATACACCCATCCCAGCTGCTCCCTCTCCCGGAACAGACTTTTCAACTGGAAAGGATATCCAGATCACAATAGGGAGCCACACGAGATGAGATCAAAGTGCTTTGTAGGACACATTCTATTGTTTTGTGCAGGATCCTAAACAAATGTCTTTGTAACACAATGGTCAAATCAGCAAATGACCCAGTACTGTTCATCTTCTACCTGCTTATCCTGGTCTGGGGCACAAGGATAATGTGATAGTTCATTATTCATTCATGCTGCTGTCACAGTAGCCAAAGGCTTATGCCACCATAAGCCCCTTCAATGTGTGACATCATTTAGATGAGAACTTTTTGTTGCTATCCATCATTAATGCTTAGGGGTCACCGAGGCACCAGGTGGCTTGCGTGTCATATAGCTGTAAAGGCAGAGTTTCTGGAGTGAAATCACCAGGTCTCTGTACAGTTCTCAGGTTTACACCAGCCTTGTGGGTTTCGAGCCTGCAGCTGTTTGACCTTGAGTGAGCCTCTTTAACTGCTACGCCACCTGCTGTCTGTACCTGCTCAGTGACCAGCCGCATCTGGTTGTCATGGGCGATATACTTCGGCCGGATCTCCCTCCTGATATCGGGGGATCCACTCCGTCCTCTGTCCTGTGAAGAGGAGAGGGTGCTGAGCGAGATGCCCCCCCCCCCCAGAGCAGAAATTCTGACCCAACCTACCTGTTGCAGTCCCTGCGCTGCCAAGTCCCCCTCTGGTGGCAGATGCACAGTTCCTGTGTTGCTCTCTGTAACTAAATACGTTAACAGTTTTGCTGAATCCAGCTAGGTTAATTTTAAAACACAGTGCAATGATTCAGTGCAATGTTTGCCTATAATAATGCACCATATTTGCACTGCACCTTAGACTAAATGGTAAATAGATTGCATTTATATGGCGCATTTTTCCACTCCTTCGAGCACTGAAAGCGCTTTACAGTTTGCCTCACATTCACCCATTCACACACCGGTGACGGAGGCTGCCACACAAGGCACCAGCCTGCTCACCGGGAGCAATTTGGGGTTCAGCGGCCTGCTCAAGGACACTTTGATGGGGTCAGGAGGAGCTGGGGCTCGAACCTGCAACCCTCCGGTTGCTGAATGGTAGCACTAGTAAGTGGCTCTGGGTGAGAGCAGCTGCTAACTGAACGATGGGCATCATGCAATAACTGAAGCCTGATTTTTATACATCCACTAGATGGGGCTAGCAGCAGCGTTTCTGCCCGCAGCTCACCTGACCCTGACTCCAGCATGCAGCACTTGGTACATCCCACCCTCCCAGCCCTCTGGACCTGCTCCTTCAGTTCTGCCACCTGCAGCACATAAAGTGTAAGCAAGAGCACTCAGCATCACTGTGGGTGTTAGAGCCAGACCTCTCCTAGATTAATAAGAGCAAGGAGAGTGGAGATCACCCCATGTTTGGGGGGGGGGAGGTTGGTACCTTTAACTCCAGGGAGGTGATCTGGTTCAGGGATTCTGCCTGCTCTGTATCCTTCAGTCTTTCCAGGTTCTTCAAAGCTTGTTCCCTGCCAATCAGATGCATTCACACCTTTTCGACACAACACTGAGCAAAGCTTCAATGTATATCCTCTTCTCCGTATAATCAAGACCGAAAGCTACACTAAACATTCGCTCGATCGTTCAAGGGAAGTTTCCTGCCTTCAGATTTCAGTCTGCAGGGTGTTAGTCACAAGTCAATATCCCTAAGCAGCATAGTGAGTCTGTCATATGACAGTCTACAGTAGAGAGGAGGACATGAAGGCGTCATACTTCTCCTCTAGCTTGTGCTCCTGCTCTGTCAGCTGCTGTTCCAACCTGTGCACCTCCCTACTTTTCTGGGACACCTGGAAGGAGACATGATGCTTACAGGGGCCAGAATGAGGCTCCTGGGACGTTTCTGTGCCACAGTGGTCGCCCACCTGCCCCCATGGCGACAGCAGCTCCCCCTGCTGGTCCTCCACTTCCCCAACCTGCACCCGTGGCACGTTCCATCCTTCCTGTATTTCCTCCTTAACTTGGCTCAGCTCTCCATCCACCTCTTCCAGGGAGGTCTAGGAGGACACTGGGGTCACCAGACTACTACCATAAAGACAGTCCTTCTGCATCCTCAAATACAAACGACAACATCACAAATGTCAAAATAATGGGAGCAGCCAAGATTTTGATAATGACCAGAAAACGGTGAGCATTTCCTGATATGCCATGGTGATTTGCGACGTTAAATTAGAACACTTCTTCTGTCCATGTGATTTCAGATTTTATTGATCTAAAGGAGAAATCAGTCAGGATAGTTTCCCTTTTATTCAAGGACAAAAGATGAAATCTGAAGACTTACATCCCTTATGGTCTGGACCGGTTCCTGGAGGTTGGAGGGGGATTCTGGCACGTGTGTGGCAGTGGACCACTGCGCCTGCTCCACGTTAGGACTGGGGGAACTGGAAAAGACAGGTAACATGAAAAACAGAGTTGCTGCCCCTCCAGCGATTCCTTCACATGGACACTATTCAAGGTAAATCGCTTTTTTTTTTGTAACTTATATTTTATAAATTTTTCCAACGATACATACAAATTAGTCAAAAACAAAAACAAGTTATCGTACCAGTGTCACACATGAATCAAGCATACAACTCTAGACTCTAGATTTCCGTATCTCCAATGGTGTCACCATGAAGGGAATTATATATGGTCCACTTGGCCCATTTTTCCACAAAAGCCGTTTGTTGAATCCTTACTTGGTGTGTAAGTCTTTCAAGTTCAAATATCTCCTCAATAGTGTCGGTAAATCGCTTTCATGACACGCGTACCACATAACAGCCTGTGTTGCCTGGGATGGACTCCAGGCCTACATCCCTGATTAGGGAGATTGGAAATAGATGTGTCACCAGGTCTGCATTGTTTCTAGGTAAGCCTATACATCTCCATCTCAGGTGCCCACTAAACATCTTCAGATGGAGGAACCTGCTTAGATGTGAATCTCCATAACCTGGTGTATGGTTCACAGACGATCAAAAGCACGAAAGCATCAGGCACTCACTCCGTCTCTGTTCCTTTCTCCTGCATCTGAACAGCTGCATCATCTGCAGAACAAAAAAAACAGTGAAGCTACGGAAACAGTGATATTTCACAACCAGAGATGACGTTTTAATGGCCGTTGACTCGTAAGTTGACTTATAACTTCCTTTTGTGTTGATGCAGAATCTGAACTAAACTAATTTGAATCCAGAGTAAAAGACGGTCTTGGCTTTATTGCATCAATCACAAAGGTAAACTAACAGAAATCCTACTAAGTTCACAAAGCAATATGAATTCGTTTTCCCCTTATGGTTTAAACACATAAAACATCTGTTGGCAATTCTAGTCATTATGTGAAATTGTCAGTTATTGAGGACTGAATATTGTTAAACTGACATATATTTAGGCCCCAGTCATTCTGCAGTTTGGTAAAGCCGGCCTGTATACTGTGATGTGGCCCAGCTATGTGAATTTAATATCTGACAGCAGTGAATTATACCAGAGTCTAAATAGCTAGACCTGCTGTCTTGCTATGGATCGGGAGTCCTGGCTTATCTTCCTTCCACGTGCACCATGAATGAGTCCTATTCAAGGCTTCAAAGTGCAGCCCTTCGGTACAAATTTCCGGCCCCCCCCCCCCATGATCTCACCTTTCAGGTAAAGCTGAAATATCTCTTGATACACAAACCACTGGTCTTGATTATAAACATCTCCCACTTTCAGTCAAAAGCAAAGGCATTTTCTTAGCTTTCCTGCTCTCTACACCCGGGGTCTCCGCATGGCGGGTCAGGTCGGCGCTCTAACCCCCGGATGCAGAAACCCGCAGCCAGTGAGCACTCACTTTGAGGGGGGTATCTGTAAGTCTTTCCCTCTGAGGTAGCTGGAGGAGAAGCTATGATGAATAAAGGCTCAATCAGAGGCCACACGAAGCCAGCACCTCCTGCAAAGGATGGTCCAGGCCTTCATTAGCTCAAACTATACACTTTGCACCTCTCAGAGGACACACGTCTCGATACATAGTCTACAATACAATGTAAAAAAGGACAATTTGATACATTTTGATTCAATATGATTTGATTCAAATACAACTAAACTCAATTCAGCTCTAACTGCATACGATTTAGATCAATTTCGCAACGGTTTTTGCACCACGACCCAATTTTTACCGTGCCAGCTCAGTCACGACCCTCTATCAGTTATAGGTTTTATTAACACTATGATTAAGTGCACAGCGCACTCTGCAATTTATGCTAATAAATACTTATCGCACAAATCTGATTGGACGTGCTGCTAAATTTTAAATTAAGCACCTGTGGTTTGGCTTCTTGGATTGGTTGAGCATATTCACTAGTTTTGCACTAAGCATTTGCAGACCCAAGACCCATTAAAATAGGTCAATTCTAGGATTGGGGCTGGGAAATCTGATCCTGGATCAGCATAGGAGCTTGTTGTTTTTTTGTTTTTCTTTTTTTCCCCAAAACAAATCACTATTTATTTTTGCACTGCAAGAACCATCCAAAACTCTGTGGTAACTGATGTTGATAATAAGATCTTAACATGAAAAAATATTACTGTTATATGCAGTAATTGTGATATGATGGGTGAATCAATCTGAGACAGCTATATCAGTTTTTAGCCAATTTCCTTCTGAATTCCAGCCACATTCGGAGTTTTGAATTTGATCCGACTTCTACTGGCATTTCGTCAGCTTCGTTGTTGGACGGCTGGCTTTGAGCACGTGGAAGTCAGACATAGAAGGCAGACCCCCCCCCCCCAACCCACATTTTTGTCAGGGAAACACTGACCTGACCCGACAATCCAGACACCTGAAAATTACCTCCAAGCTCTCCTTAATCACAGGTAGCCATGAGTACTCTAGCACACTCACTCTGCTGATTGGTCAGACTGATACAGTAGATGTCATTCTGTTGTCATGAGTACGTATTTTGCCGTATTTCGAGCGGCGCAGTTCTTATCTTTATAATGATAACTTACCCAGGTGTCTCACCCCCTGACCAGTCTCAGGAGAATCAGAACCACGCTCTCTAAAGGCAATCAAAGTCACAGTGATACTATGATGAGGAATATATTGCATTATCTCATGAATTGTGTCATAACTTTCTTCCAGACTGAAACTAAATCACAGTGTCAGCTCCATGCACAAGTTTTAAATTCATCCAGAGGATAACGACGTCTTGAATAGTGAGCGTTACTCCAGATGACATTTATACAAAACAATAGGTCTAGACTAAGGCTGTCCTATAAAGTCTTATAATCTCCCAAAACTTCTTTTCCATTTAAGTTTAATACTGCTGAGGTCGTAAACACTAGTGTGGGTGACATGATCACATTACTGCAAACATCGCCCACTCACGATGTAGGATTTCTCTTCTGAAATAATGGCTCACATTTGGGTTTAGTTTCCATCCAGTTAATGGCCCGACAGTGCGGAAACATGAGAGGAATTTGAATACAATTACTCTAGTATTATGAAACATGTTATGAAACCAGGCAGAGTGTAGGAATCTCCAGCTCCCGACTCACATTGGGTACCTCAGCAAAAATGCACCCGTCCGCCCCTCTAATGGCCCCTGAAAGAAGGCAGAGGGAAAGAAAAAGTCACTCTGGTGAGAGGTGCACCTTTAAGAAGGACATGGATGATGTGAATCTACCACAAACATTTTGTCACTCATTGGAATTGGGGGGCAGGGAAGGGGTGACATTAATAAGGGGTGACTTTAAACCTGGGAGGACATTACTCATGCCTGCATGGAAATGACAGCGGCGGCTAAACAGGAAGTGACACTTCTAAGCATTTTACTGTTTCCTGATTACTGTGGCACATGTTAGGCTTAATGCCATTGCTTAATCATCTTCCCCACCCTCACCGCTCAGCAGGGAGTTAATTAGCCTGTAGATATTATTCAGTCAGTCTCATTTTGTCTTTGTAAGTGAAGTTAAGTGCCGCACCACCGTAGAGTGAAGACCTGCGGCTTCTCTGATTATTGATATTGCTGGATCACATTCTTGGCCTTTTTAAACCTGGCAGGCTGCTGACAGGTGATTGCTAAAGAATATTTTTGTACAGTGTTGATGGATTAATAAGTCTGTGTGTCTGTCTGGTGTAATTATACACTCCTTTGCACTGTGTAAGGGACTCTGGACTATCTGAGCGTGACTGGGAATTTGTGCTGGTTCCTTACGCAGGTCCCCATCAGTCTTTGCAAAAGGTTCTGGTTGCTGCTCCTTTCAAGCTCCAGCTGCCGTCTGCAGGCATCCAGCTCCACCCTGCCCACAGCGCCACCCTGGTGGACACATGGGGAAACACACGCAGGTAGTAGGCCGATACAACTACCGAGGATGTTAGCTCATGGCTGCTATTTGCATTCATCACAACTGAAATGGCGCCTAAAACATCTATGAAGTACAAATTCCTATTCTGAGGGCCACAGAAGGACCTTTGTTACCTTACTTTGACCCTGTTGAGTTCTGCTTCTGCTTCTGCCTTCAGCCAGGACAGGGTTTGAATCTCCGTCCTGTAAGCCGCACAGAAACAAAAATAGGCAGCCGCACTGCGCAGGCCTGTCTTTGGGGAATTAACATTCTGCAAAACCACTTTCATTTGCAGACGAAAGACAGTGGCGAAATAAAGAGACGTTTGCAGTGTCCAGGATGCAGGTGCCCGTGAGGGCTACTTTACTTGTTAGGAACTCCGCAGCTTAAACGCTAGCCACTCACTGGTTACTCTCTGCCTCACTCTGAAGTTTCTCCACCTCCGCAGTCAGTTGTGCCAGCTCCTTTTTCAGCTAAAACAGGACAGACGACACCGTGCATGTGGATTGCATGTGCAGAATGACAGCCAAGACCCAAGGTGCCCAAAACCTGCTTTTTATTTACAAAACCTCATTCTTCAGGCAGACTGTTCAAACATTAAACCCTTCGCTCACCTCAACAAGGCTGACTGGCTGTTTGACTTTGTCAAAACTTGACCGAGTCGTACCGTGTCTGCAGGGTGATGGCAGTGGTGTTGTCGCTCCTTGGCACTCTCCAGCGCCTCCTGGGAGGCCTGCAAGGCCTTAACAACCTCACTCCACCTCTCCTTCCACTGTGACCCCACTCGACGCAGCTTCTCCAGCTCTTCTGCCATCTCTGCTTCAATCTGCTTATGCTCCTCCCCCTTCCTCCGGAGCTCCGCCTCCTTGTCCAGAATTCTGGCATCCAGGCTTTGACACTGACTCAGCAACTCCTTATTTTCTTGGTGAAGAGCATTGTAGGATTTTCTGTTTGCAAAGTGACAACGTAGCATGTCTCCGGACTCCTTCTCATGAAATATCTTCACCTTATACACTATAAATAAACCACAGTACCTGGAAAAAATCTGGAATTGTTACCTATAAAAAAGACAAAGTCTGACCTTGTTTCTGTTTTATTGCAAAACAATGTGACTCATACAATACCAGTTATGAGTCACTGTGCTCCCACAAATAATTATATAGTTAATGGGCTTTACAGAGGCTCTACAAAAAGTTCTGGCAGTGATCAGTCCCCTTAGAAATCCCAAGGGCACTAACCTCCTCACTCATCCCAAAATGAAATGTATAAATCCTTTGTAATGCATGATCTCCTTGCCTAATCCGTCGTCTCTGCTTTGCTCTCATGCCAGGCGACATGATAAAACTTGACGCGATACAAAATGAAAAGTTAATGGAATTCAGATGCGCATACGACAGGGAGGTCACGCTGGGGACACGCTTAAGAAGTCTGGACGCGCAGTCTGCAGCTGGAGAGGCGAGCGCAGGAGCACCGGCGCTGGCAGCATCGGCACAGCGGCGGCAGACGGCGGTGTTTGCCTATCCCGCAATGACTCTGCAGACGGGCCGGAGAAGCAGCCCTTGTTGTGACTGTATGCTCTCTGCCGTCTGCGCAATTGCAGCTGCAGAACTACCAAGATGGGACTCCGTCAAAGACTTAAGCAATGATTAAATGAGTTCTCAGCCAAATCGGGAACAATGATGTTGGGAAAATGATGCGCTGTTCCATATTGCAAAATAAATTCTTCATCATCATCATCATCATCATCATCATCATCATCATCACTTTCTCTCTGCTTCTCCTGTTGAGAGTCACAATGGCAGCCAGCCCAGCAGGCCAGACCGGGCATCTTATTCCACGGCCCTCGGACTCCAGCTCATTTTGGGTGATCCCTAGACATTCCCAAGCCCTGAGATATAATCTCTCCGGCTGGTTCCAGGTCGGCCCTGGGGCCTCTGGCCAGTGGGACGAGCCCAGAAAAGCTCTCTTTAAAGATGCCATCCTTATATATCCCCGAGCGACCCCCCGCCAGGGCTGATTCCTCTCGATCTCACCCCATCGTGGAGAGTGAACCCAGCGACTCTGCGGAGAAGCCGAATTTGGGCCGGGAGCGTGTCCCTTCGGTCATTACCCACAGCAAAATAAATTGTCAGCTAAATTGAAACTTGGAAAATTATTTATAGTGGAGGGCAGCATACTTATCTAAAACAAGGCTCCCCATCAGGGCACTTCTACCAAATACACACACATTTTTTGTGTCACTGACATCTGTTGTACTAGTCAGACTGAAATAGTTTTTATGTTTTTTCCACACTTCTGGGTTTCTTTGGGTCTTACCAAACATTTTCCCCAGACCACAACCTCGCAGACTCTGTGCAAG
The DNA here is from genome assembly GCA_026781065.1 of Mormyrops boulengeri. Lineage (NCBI taxonomy): Eukaryota > Metazoa > Chordata > Actinopteri > Osteoglossiformes > Mormyridae > Mormyrops > Mormyrops boulengeri. Next base: position 36,428 of record JAODLD010000021.1, read on the forward strand.
TTCCTAATAGTCTGGCATTTTCTGTTAACCCTAGCAAACAGATATCTCACAGCAGTTTGTCTGTCCTTCATCCCTTCTTCTCCTCCCAACACACTAAATCAGTCCTCTGGTGGGTCCACGTTTTTGCTTTCTCTTATCTCCCTTCAGGGAGCAAAAATGTGGACTGTCTGGCAGGGAGCTGGGTGGGAGCAAAAACATGGACTGTCTGGGGGTCCCCGAGGACTGGGTTGGGAAACACTGCACTAAGTGATCTTACCAGGGACGACCAAATAAAAATAGACCAGAGCTAGGGCCCCCCTGCCAACAATGTACGATCACATTAGCAACTAAGAACTGAGTTCCAGGGACTTCAATATTTTAATATTTTAATATGTGATGTTTTAATATTTAATATTTTAATATGTGATGTTTTAATATTTAATATTTTAATATGTGATGTTTTAATATTTAATATTTTAATATTTTATATTTCAATATCTCTAGGTGGTGTATACAGGGGCGGAGCCATGGAGGCACTGGCCTCAGCTGAAAGCTGATTGGCCCCCATAGTGCCCCCTCCCTGTCACCCATCGATTCAACACATATCATTGGCTAATTTCAATTTATGATCATCTACCAGAGCTGCATGGGTTCCAGGCGAGTGTAGAGCCCCAGGCTGCACAGCCAGGCTCTGACCTGAGCTCCTCACATCCCTCTCTCAGCGCTGTCACTTCCTGGCTCCCCTGCCGGGCAGCAGCCTGCAGTGCCCCTATCTGGCTGACCAGCTGCGATTGCTCCTTCTCCAGGGCCACGATCCGATCTGTGTGGAGCGGCCTCTCCGCTTCCAGCTCCCGCAGCTTCGCTGACGCCACCTGCAGCCTCCGTCTCTCCTCTGCAAGCTCCACCATCAGGCTCTCCTTCAGCTTCCAGGTGAAACAAAGAAGATTGTCGTATTCATTGCGTTAATGTATAAATATATACGGAAACTGATTTATTGACTACCCCTGAGATGACCTAGTCCACAGTTTTACTAGGTCATGGGACCATTTACATTGGGTCCTAGAGGGTGTGGTTAAAAAAAGTATTTGGATTTTAATTTCTGATGTTAGGCTTATTTTTGAAGGGCCGCCTTTCTGATGAAGGCTCTGTGCTGCTGTTACCGCATTATATTCTACTTACTATTTTTTGGTAAAAAATTTGGGCCATAACTTAATGACTAAGGGTCCCAAGACTGAAGCAGCAGACAACTGCTGAACGAATATTTAACTCGCAGTTACATGTGGATTTTCTAGGTATAATCTGGTTCTTCTATGGAATTAACACAGGGGGTCTCCAACTCTGGTCCCGGAGAGCTACTATCCAGTAGGTTTTCTATCCTATCTTCTGATGAACCACACCAGTTCTCAGGTAAATACCAGGAGCAGGTGCAGCTCATCAGAAGCCAGGTAGAATAGCTCTCCAGGACTGCAGGTGGAGACCCCTGGTTTAACATGATGGTCCCACGGTTGTGGTGGGCATGATGACTTCCTGTTTGTGCCACATCAGCTGGAGCTGCTCGCTGTGGACACTCCTGACCCACCTGCTCCTCCCTCCGCAGCTCCTCCTGCATGTGCACCGCCTCCTCCTCCTTGCACTTGGCCTGGGCCCTGGCATCCGCTCGCTCCCTGTGGAGCTCACCAAGCTGGTCGCTGAAGCCCTCCCTGCTCTTCTGGGCGCTGTCCAGCTGCAGCTCCAGGGTCTGCGCCCGCCAGTGGAGTTCAGCCTTCTCCTGCATCGACGTAGCAGCATAAAGAAAGTGCAGGCTGTGCAGCAGCATTAGTGCACGTCCGTCTCATGGACTGGGTCTTGCCGTTGGGCCTTTGAAAAATTCTTGCATCCTAAAATTGCTTCACAAACATATCTTACCCCCCCTCCATTCCCCCTGGTTCCTACACCCTGGGCTATTAAATACAATTGTACTGCAATACACTTCAAATTTTTATGGTAAGTAAGTTAAGGATATGTAGTAAATGCTACAGTAGTTTAGGCTAGTTCCAGCCAGTAGTGCTGTGGGGGAGAAGCCCTGAATGTTTTAGGGGCCCGATGTGGACAGGACCCTTGGAGCATGCCAGTAGTCTGGGAGTTGGGTTCCAAGGTAATGCTTTGTCAAGGGGCCCAAGATTAAATGATGCAAATGAATAATGCACCTGTAGGAAGCGATCCTTGTCAGCCAAGGCCTCTGATAGCTTGACCTTTTGGTCCTCCACAGTGTCCTCCAGCCTGACCACCTTGGAGGACAGCAGGTCTCTCTCCTGGAGGAGGGAGTTAAAACAGCAGAGAATGTGGTGTGGTGCTCACTGAGAGCTGAAGGTCAAAGGTCATGGCTCCCTGAGGCCTCCACTCACCAGGCCGGCCTGGGCCAGCTGACTACGGGCCTCACTCAGCTGGTCGTGGAGCTTGGTCTGTGCCTGATCCGAATCGCTGAGCCTCCGGTTCAAGCCCTCCATTTCAGTCAGGGCTGCCAGCCGGCTCTGCGCGGGACAGCATGACTGGTTTTGCTCAGAAAACCTGCACCAAGCAGGCCGTAAATGTAGGTCACGTAATTCATTCAGATCTGGTTCGTCTTAGATCGTTGGTGCTGATGGTTAAGGAAATGGGTTTGTGCTCAGCAGTAATGAATCTATGAAACTGAGGCACGTAGTCAGGTAATAAAAATTTGAATCTGAATCACCCTCGAAATTTGCTTTCCAGGAATGATGGAGGTGAAACCCTCATCTGATTGGTAAAATATACTGAGGATTGCTGGACCCCCCCCCCCCCCACAAAATTTATTTCTGGGTACGGACCTGGCGTATGCATATTGGTGGCTCTGTTAAAATTACCCCCCAAGTTCGATTTCTAGATTTTAAGGGGATCGGGTTAGAATGACTATTGCTGCTGTATCTTCCAAACAGAAACAACATTTCAGTTGGCCGCAAATACCTTGGCCTGCATTGTTTGACCCCACACTGTTAAACATCTTCTGCTCTCACCGGCAAAGTTGTGCTAGCACGACATGAAGAACATGACGCTGGGAGAGATGAGGACATGACTTATGTCTTTCTGGAACGTTTATGCGATCTCCTGTCCCAGTTCCAACTCAACGTGAGTGTTTTGGTTTGAAATTACAAGGTGGCACCAGTGTTATCCATCTGCTGATTTCTCCAAGGAGATTTTGGGTGTTTTCTGATAGAAAATTAGGAGGAAAATTTCACAACACTGGCCTTAAATACCTTGAATTATTTTCAAATATCTACTAGTCCAATTTGGTCAGTCGGGAGTCTAGCTTTGTGGCCAAGGTCATTCAGGAACCTGGTTTCCCCATCAACACTAATAAAGACATCCTTACTGTAAAGCCATTTGCAGGCTGTATGGACATGCCCTAGTCCCACAGTGTCCATTTGATTATATGTGTACTATTCAGGATGACAAATGTTGTTCTTAACCTCCCAAGATGCTTGTAATAATTCAGCGTTCATTTGACTGTCGGTGACGTGATTTGTCCAAGCCACACATCATCTTGTGTTTTTGGCCACACTCCACTGCTCCTTCACTGCTCTGGAACTGCAAGGGGGGGTTCTAACCCTGTATTTATGGGAGAACTGCAACAGGAGACCCCAATGAGACACTGACCTCCTCAGAAAGGCGAACCTGCCGCAGGGCTGTCTCCCGTTCTTCCTCCAAGGCAGCCACCTTCCCCTGAAGCTTTCTCAGGGCTGATTTCCCCTCCTTCAGCTCTTTCTCGGCCTGCTGCTGCTTTCCCTGTGGACGAAGACAGAGATGGTCTGGTTTCACCAAGGCGCGGTATGTTTAATGTACATGCTGGAAGAGGTGTTGGTGTGGCCCACAGGTTAGCCCATCCTGTGGTCTGTGTGGATCCCAGTGCCACAGTTCAGGGACGGGGACACTGTGCTGTAAAAATGGTGCCGCCCTTCAGATGAGACGTAAAACCGAGGTCCTGACTCTCTAAGGTCATAAAAGATCTGGGCATCCTTTGAAGGAGTAGGGGTGGGTCCATGATGTCCCGGCTAAACTGCCCACTGTGACCCTATAAGATCTGGCCTCCTAATCACCCTGTATATCTAACTGGTGAATTGTCTCCTGCACCTTCACCACCTTAGCGATTGTGTGGTGAGCGTACTGCCGCAGAATGGCCGCCGTCGCATCATCCAGGTGGGGGCTACACAGTGGTGGGGGTTGATGTGACTCCCCTTTGCTTCTGTAAAGTGCTTTGGATGTCATTAAAGCACTATATAAATGCAACTTTTATTCATTCATTAATACCTTTTCCTCTTTTTGTATCCCTTTCCTGCCTTATACTTCCTGTCTGTTGGAGTAATTTGTGAGCACATTACCAGCAGAAAACAATGAAGGTTTAATAAATGCCAAAAAAAAAAAAAGAAGTTCTTGTTGTTCCTAAACACCGACGCCAATCCTATTAGGGCAAAAGCCTGACTTGGAAGGATAATGTACAGTTAATCTGATGATTTGCCACTCATACGCAGATGTCTTCCTGCATTGTGGGCACAGATCGGCTGAGGAGGACAGTCTTCTCCCTCTCCAGAGCCATCCTCATCTTCATCATATCTAGCTCCAGTTGCTGGACCCTTCAGTGCAAGACAAAAAGATACAGAGGTACTTCTGGCCACTACCACACATGGACATGCATGACGATGTTGATGGGAACATGCTGCAGCAACATATGAATATTTATGTGGTCAGTGAAACTAAAATCATATGCCCTTAAAAGTCTGATTATGCTTTATATTCAGTTGCATGATGTCGGGTATGTCAAGTGTGCCCAGATTATGTATAAGAATGACGGCAAACTCACTTCTCCTGAAGGTCTTTATGTCGAGGGCTGTCCTCAAGGTGACTCGACTTTGCCGTGTCCTTCTCTTGCTCCAGGGCACTCAGTGCCTCCGGTAGCTGCCGTGACAGGAGCAGATGAATGTCAGTGTGCTACAGCTGACATGCTGGTTCAGTAATTAGCATGCTAGCCTCATGCTAGCATGCCAGTGTGTGCGGCGTTTCCATGTTTCTGCTGTGTCTGCATGGGTTTCCTTATGCAATCTCCCGCTGACATGCAGTATTTGGGAACTGGTATCTCTGGGTTCTCACAGTATGTGAGTCTGTGTGCCCTGTTTTGGACTGGAATCACAACCAGGTTGTTCACTGCATTGCCTGACATTGGCGTCCAGTTCTGTGACCCTGTACCGTGTAAGTTATGTGGAAGATGGATGGATGTCTACATGCTTTGACAGCTGAACATGTTGATGTTTGTAGAGATGTAAACAGTAAAAGTGTATGGCTGCTGCCTGATGAATCTTCAAGCACAGGCTTCTGGGAGTTTTACTTACACAAAAATGTTCTGAGGGCAGAAGGTAAAATGATTGGTTCTGAGAGATAACCAATCAGATTGTAGAAGAGGTGGGACCAAGACATCTGATTGGTTGATTCCGCCTCCTCTAGTTGCTTGGACCCACCACCTCTACAATCTGATTGGTTATCTCTCTGAACCAGTTATTTTTCTTTCTACTCTCAGAACATTTTTGTGTATATAAAAACAGGCTGTCTCCAGACATGAGCGAGGGAGGCAATGCCAGCCACCTTGTGCCTGAGTTCCAGCAGCTGTGTGCTGGTCCGGCTGTGTTGAAACTGCACTTCACTGGGTCCAAGCAGCTCTGTTTGGCTGTCTAGACACCCGTGAGTCCCACACAGCCTCTGCCCTGGCATCTCCCTCCGAGTCCCACTCTTATCCAGTGGGGACCACAGGTCTACCCTCGGAGAGGGGCATAGGGTCCGCGCAGCGCCCTCCGGTGCCAGGCGGGACAGGGACTGCCAGTGTTTCAGGCCTGTGGAGATGTCAGGACTTGCCACACACTCCCGGTATGGAGAGCTGAAACACATTGCATTGACGATACTCTAAATTTATATATTCAGGAAGAAACAGCTTGAACTCAGGATCTTAGTGCACGACCTACTCGGTTGGTGATAGGGGGTCATGTAACTTTCTCAACCTGACTATTGACTTGAGGCAGAGTGATCACTAGCTAATTTACTGATGTTTACTGACCTATGTGAGCAGCGGTTACCTGAGTAGACTGAGTAATGGCTGATGGACCACACTGACCTGCTCCTATAGGTGGAGAAGATCCCAGACCCTGAATGAGCTCCATCTATGCTCCATGCTGAGGGCTGACAGAACATGACCACCAGTTAGCACTATGAGCACGTTAAGGCGCAGCAAAGAAAACCAGCCTGATAATTAATTACAGCCTGTCGTATTTTACTTGAGTTTCCTTCCTTCCTATCGCCCCCAGGAAGCTGAGCACGCTGTGTTTTCTGTTCTCTCTTTCCTGCCCTGGTGCTCCTTGTCTCACCTGAGCTTTGATGTGCGAGCTCATCTCCCACACATCTGGGTGGGTTAGGGACAGCAGACTGGGGGCTCTCCCGGGCTGGATACACCCCCCCAGAGGCCGTCCCAGCTCACTTCTCCAGCCATTTCCACTGTGGTCCCCATGTGGGGGCAGTTGGGCCATGTGTGGGCCGAGATGACAGTGATCTTGGTACTGTGGGGGGGCAGGCTGGAACAAAGACACCCATTCGTCACAGGGACCCCCTCACTCCTACACTTGTCTGCAGAATGTTCCAGAGCGGTACGGCCTGCTCCCTGCCTGCTCAAAATGTTTCTCTCACTGCTATGAGGACTGTCACACCACACCCAGGAGAAGATAAATTTCCACTCAGTTGTTCCACCGAACGCTAAGCAGGCTGAAGGCTGAAGTTAATCTCACCACTTGATATGCCGTCTTATCAAATGGTGCCTAAGACACTCCGAAATTAAATGCTGTTATATCAAGCAACGGTAACAGCGATATGTCAGAGGAGGAACCCGTGTAGGAGAGGATATGAGAAGTACCACTTGGTGCTTGCTGTAGCTGCAACAACCACAGCAACATTAACTCCACTGGCATGTATCTCTGGAATGGCTGTGATAACAGTAACAAAATCAAAGGTTGCCTGAGAAGAGAGACCGGTTAGGTGTATAGCTAAGAGTAGAGCCTTTCTGAAGCACATCAGATTCACACTAAAGGACCCCTTGGTTTCAGGGTACAATGAAAAATTTGTGAACAATGAACAATTAGTGAACAATTCTGAAGATACCATCAGGTGTGCATTAAGCTCAAAGTTAGTAAAAGAATATCTCACAAGTGTAAAGTCTTCTCCGTACCTTATTAGTGTGTCTTTTCCTGTCTCGTTGCAGGTGACCAGAGAAACGACACTCTCTGCACACTCCACTACGCTGCTCTGATTTAGAAAGAACCTATTGAGAGTGCAGTCAGGCAGCTGGTGTCCATGGCAACCGGCATAAACAAGACCTAGGAGCATGGTGGGTAATGGTAATCGCTGTGTCGGCTTACCGCGGGAACAGCAGATCAACAGGAACCCCACACGGGCCAGCCAATCTGTGCTGAAAATCCCAGCTCCGTCTCCTGCCCACGCACCCCCGTTGCTGCAGTAGGTTTGTAAACACTGTGGCACACGGCTGAATCCATTCTCCGTGTCATTAGCTTGTCACATTATCTGTGTCATTAGGTGGTCACTTTTGCTTCATTACCTCCACTGCCATTACTACTCCTGTTAATTTTATCCATCCTATTTTCAATCTGTTCTGATTAATGACACACTTTACACATGCCCCCCCCATTGCTGTCCACCTCTCCTCAGATTTGAACTTTATAGTAACTCTGCCATTTACCAGCACTTCGTCACTGTATGTCACATTTTATACTTTATGCTCATTATTAATCTATGATTTTTATTTGTCTATAATTTATTCCAACATGCCACTTATGTACTCTTCTGCTTCTGTTATTGGCCATTCTAAACACTGCATCACTGTTTACTGCTATATTGTGATGCAGTGTTTCTAATGTTTTTTCCTCAGTTTTTTGTCCTGTCTATCTATGCATTATGCAGTGAGGCAGCTCATGAAACTTCTTCCCTGCTAGATATTCTATGGTAAATTGTAAGTGGTATTATTGCAGAGTGGAAGTGGTTAGGAACAACAGAAACCTACGACTACGTAAAGTAACAGAGCAGGGCTGCTGAGTGCTGAGGTGCATAGTGCGTAAAAGTCCCCAATGTTTTGTTGACTCAGTAACCCCAGAGTTCCAAACTTCTTCTGGCACTAACCCCACCACAAAAACTGCGTGCCGGAACCTTCATAAAAAGGGCTTCCATGGTCGAGCAGCTGCACAGAAGCCTCACATCACCAAGCTCAATGCCAAGCATCAGAGTGGTGTAAAGCACGCTGCCACTGGACTCTGGAGCAGTGGAAATATAATTTCTGTGGAGTGACACAATCATGCTTCTCTGTCTGGCAGTCTGATGGACGTGTCTGGGTTTGGTGAATGCAAGGAGAACGTTACCTGCCTGACTGCATTGTGCCAACTGTAAAGTTTGGTGGAGGAGGGATAATGGTATGGGGTTGTTTTTCAGGGGGTTGGGCTGGGTCCCTTAGTTCCAGTGACGGGAACTCTTGATGCTTCAGCATACCAAGACATTTTGGACAATTCTATATTTCCTTCTTTGTGGGAACAGTTTGGGGAAGGCCCTTTTCTATTCCAGTGCACAAAGCAAAGTCCATAAAGACATGGTTGGGTGAGTTTGGTGTGGAAGAACTTGACTGGCCCACACAGAACCTTGACCTCAACCCCACTAAACGTCTTTGGGATGAAATAGAGAGATTGTGAGCCAGGCCTTCACGTCCAAAATCAGTGCCTGACCTCACAAAGGCTCTTCTGGATGAAAGGGCAAATATTCCCACAGACACAATCCCAAATCTTGTGGAAAGCCTTCCCAGAAGAGTGCCAGCTGTTATAGCGCAAAGGGGGGACTGACTCCATTTTGATGCCAGTAGATTGTGTGTGCGTGTGTGTGTATGTGTAACACCACAGCCCAGGAAACGTTATTTTGCATCACTGTATGCAGTGTATGCAGTGCATGCAGTGCATGCAGCATACTTAAAATGGTTGGTGTGACAATGAAGGTATACTTGACCTGACATCTGTAAAATATACGGTATATACAGCTATAGCATGACAATGATATAGGTTACAGATGAAATTTGTGAATTGATATTGGTGATATTTCTTGTGCGACTCTAGGTCATTCTAAAGGCTTCATGCATTTACATCTCTTGCCAGTCGTGTGCCTTGATGTTTTCCACAGATCATGCATCTGTGGAGACAGATCTTCTGAGGGCTCCACTGCACAGATTGGGGGAGGGGGGGTTTGTTTTCTGCTCTCACATAAACCCTTAATGTCTCCCAGTCAGCCAGAGTCTCATGGCAGAAGCTGGGGAAGTCTCATTTGAGGAGGATTCTAGCATCTAATTAATAGATAGATGATTGAAATGGGGCCAGCAGTGAGGAGGGGTTAGCATTAAGGCTTTGAGCTGAGAAGTCAGCTAAGTGAGACTGTTAGCTTAGCTTTAGCCCGAGGACATCCCCCAGAAATCTCCCATCTGATTCTATAGCCTGTCCAGCTCACAGTACTTTGGCCGGCAAAGGCCCACAGCTCTCCGTCACATTCGGCACTCGGACCCAGTGATAAATGGCCCTAAATCACCGTGAGTTTCACAGAGGCCTCTGGCCACAACTGGAACCTATAGGCTAAACCATAGCATAGCGCTCTAACAGCCTTATAAACCACTTCAGGAGGGAACAGCTAACCTTAGCAGAATCATTGCAAATAAAACTGGAAAACGTGAGGTGCCATTAAATATTCTTATATTACAAAGTACAGTATTACAAAGATAATTCCATTTCACAGCTTTTGTGCTCTGAATTTAGTAAACATTTATGTGTCACACTTGTCTTTTGTCCTCAATTTTGGACTGCTTCCACAATTAAAGCAGAATGAACACAATTAATATTGTAGGGCTGCCATCTGGCGTGACACTCACGCTTTCAGACTCTTACGGCAAATCTATGTTACTCCGTTATAAACATAAAATTCGTTACGTCAAAAGCCTTGGGGTAGTTTGCAAACCCTACAGACTATTTACAAGGTAATAAAAGTGTTACACGCATTTAAATGTGTATGCAGACTTGTCTCAAATTGAAAATCTCACGCCAGCCAGCGGACTGAAGTTGACAGCCCTGATATTGTAGTAGATATGGATCGGTCTGGTGTGTAATATATTCCACCATTATCTCAGCCTTATCCACTTAAACATCATGGCATAATTTTTAATTTGTAAAGTTTAATTAGAAGTACTTTCACAGTCTTTGGATTCCACAGAATGCTCACAAAGGTAACAGTTCCAGTGTTTTCTATCAGTGTCACGTTTTGTCAAAGCTTCTATACCAAGGAGGACTTCTCTCAGAAAATCCAAAAACGTGCTGCTCTTGTTCTACAGTCTTGGTCTTTTTCTTTATTTATGGATCCCACGGGAGGACATAGTCTAGGTGCAGCGGAGGGGTTATATGGTCGAACGTTAAACACTAAGCGATTTAAGTGATGGGGCATCTTCTTCAAAGAGAAGGAATGAACATTTAATTATTACGACCCTGCAGGGTGAAGTCTTTGGGAATAAGTTTCTGAAATAACTCGTATAAAAAGAGACGTTTACAGAAGGGATTTGTTTTGTGGTTAGCAAGTAATGCACTGCGTCGCGTGGTCGTGATACATCGATATTCTAGCAATCAGTCCTTCCCGTAGATCCAAGAAATATATTATTCTTACTGCGGTACGAAGCAAAGGAGAAAATAACTAGATTTTTCTGTGTGTTGGGGGAAGGGGAGATTAAAAACATGCGTCGGCGGCGTAGTAGCAGTCAAAAACGCCGTGCAGCCCTTAACCCAGACTCATATACTGATCATTAACTCAGAGTAACTCCGCAGCGGCCATTTATTCCCCATCTATAGCTAGCGAATCAATAAATAAACGAATCAATCGTATAGATTTACTTTTATTATTTATCACTCTAGTCCCAGCAACATTTATATTTTCAACCGAACTTCTCTTTCGGTTTTTATATTGACGACGATACATTTTTAACACCTGAAGCTGGCAATCGCGTTTTGGTGGTGGGGTGACGGAAATAGTGTGCCAATTAGTGTTATGATTGCCAGATACTTTTGAGTCTAATCACGTGAGATCTTTATTTTATTTGTACATAGCCAACTTTAGTGCATTTAATTTGCGTTTCCTGCATAATGCAGGTGAATGGCGCCGGCGGAATGTATACGTAATCTGAGTTTTATAACTCGTTCTTGCTTTTTACGATTTTTACGATACCTTGTCCACCGACGGCATATGTTATTGATGACAGGTAATACTTAGTAATTTGACAGAAGTCGTTAAGTTCTGCATTGGAAAATCGTTTCCCTCTGTTGTAACAGTTGATTTTAAAGAAAATGTTGGGGTAAAGTTTTTTTCCAAAGAAATTAGCCTACTTAGTGGTTTTAACGGTATTATGTTCCTTTTTGCTTTATCGCTTCATTTCTTAATCACTTTTTAAAGTTGAGTAATATGTGGGTGGAGAGAGAGAGAGAGAGAGAAAAAAAAAATCCATTAAATTGACTTCTGTCAAAAAAGTGAAACCACATTTCTTGGAATGTTAAGCTGGACAGATCTGAAAGTTTGACTCGGAGCTGTAGTGGTGAAGGAAAGATAAGCAGGGTTGGGTGTTTTAGGACGCGAGCAGAGGATGCGGGGATATTTTACACTCACGCACATTTTTTTCTGTATGCAAGTGCTGCACACTGACAACGAAGACCTGAGGATTAGTGACGAAACCGCTCTAAGCACTAGTGAGAGCTTCTAGATATGCACAAGTATATATACGATCCCATGCTTATTAGATAAGGAACGGTTACAGACAGAGATAACGGCACTCATAGTCTTTTTATTGTAGGTTTAAAAGCAAAATGGAGCCCCCGAGCTGCGTGTGTTCTAGTTTAGTGTCACGGTGACTTCAACCAGTATTTACAGGTATAATAGGGAAAAGTTACAACAGGGGTGCAGTATAATAAAACATACTAGGCAAAATGTGTAATGTAAAGATTTTACGGTTCTCTATCATCTACGTGATTTTGATGCCGAGCTGTATTAATGTGGCTGCTATCAGAATCTGGGATAAAATGGAGCGTGAGAGGTAAGTTTAAATTCCCAGCGTGATTTGGGTGAATTACGAATTGCTCCATGTTTTGTGCAAATATTTTTTATTATTTGGGAAGAAGCTCCAATTCAGAGAAGATGAACATGACGAATTTAAGAAGAATGTATATTTACCGCCTCATGTCCCTTCGAAGTGGAAAAGGTACAACTTAGATTTTATTTACACGTTTATTGTACGAATATAGGCCTACTATATATAGTCTAGTAGCCTATTTAACAACAGCATTATACATTTTTCGCTACAAATGCCGGCCTTAGGTGTTAAACATTTTTGCCAAATGTGGTGTAATTTGTGGCCAAATTTATTATATCTAGTCTATCGACAGAATAGATTCAAAAGGAGCATCCAAGACTTTCATTCGCTTTCCACCTGTTTTTAAATCTTGAAATGGATGTTTTCGCTGCACGTTACCCCACGGCTGTATTTCAGTAACAGGGAAAGGCGGTCTTATGCATGTTTGTGGTCGTGCCCCTCCGGACCGGTCGCTCTACGCTCCGCTCTTCTTCTCCTGTCCGCTTTGCTTTCCCTTCGCTCCTGGTCTGTGCTTATGGGTTTCTTTGCTTCACCATCTCATGCCAGTTCCAAATTGGAAGTTAAATATCGCATTGTCCTGTTGTCAATAAATCCATCCGTCACGTTGTTTTTTTGCACCCTGCGGTACTCCGAGACGTTTTCATTTACATTCGTTCTTTCGGACGGAGCGAAAGCAAAAGCTGAAAATGAATTAATATCAATATTGGGGGAAAAAACTGCTTGTTGGCAGACCACACCATATACATAAATACAAATCACAAACAACTGTTTTAAAATGACATTAATAGGTTCTTTATAGCCATGGTTCGCAGTTACACCTGCCGGGGGCCAGTGGAGTGAAGTGATGCAGTCGATACACTTACAACTATACGAGACTTTTAAAAAGCATTCAAATTAGAAATGCAAATTCCAATATAACCTGTTTTTAAATGTTTGTGCAATGAGTGAGAGTGACATGATTTAAATGTTCAATTGATTGCATCTTGATATGTGCTGGGACATAATAGTAGACTCGAGACATATATGGTTATATATAAAATAATATTAGGATTGGGGAAGGCGCCCTGCATCAGTGCCAGTCACATAGGTGACACAGGCATGTACTTAAAGCCTGTGTTTTATTGCTGTTGTGCTCCAATTGTGGTGCATAGATATTTATCTATAGTTAGATATGTGCAACCCTTCCGTACTTATGTTTAATTGATATATGACTGTTGTAGTATATTTTTTATGTAAAATGCATAGACCCATTGTACATTTCCAAATGTATGGCTTAGAATGCAAACTTTAATAACTTTCATGTAAAGAGATTGTGAAGTTATGCATTTAAAAATAGTAGAGAAAGCTGACATAGTGATAGCCTAGGTCACTGTGATGATGTACAATCTCATGGGAGCTTCACCCTGACACCGGCACCTCCGCCTGTAAACCTTGTGTCCTATTAATTGAATGAAAATGGAAAGGCCTAAAGGGTTTTAAGGGGAAGAGGGGAACTTGTTATGTAATACACACCTTTTTTGTTACATTGACTTCAAAGAGAGTTCTTTCCTTTGAGATTATTTGAGACTGAGGTTGTGTAATGCTGAGCATGTTACTAGGCAACATAGATAAAACACAATGAAATATGAAGAAAAATATCTTTCATTCTCCAACAACTTAATAATGTCTTGCTGGATGACTAGATCACCACCCTTTCAGTTCCCAAACCTCTCCTCAGGGGCACCTCAGCCATCCTATGCATTTGATAAATTTCACCACCAGCTCAATTATTAATTAACTTAATTAGTTAAATAACTTGATTAGCCAAACAAGGTGGGGGTGGGTGGTCGAGTCAAATAATACATGGGTGTGTTGGATGGTTCCTGCAAATACTACAATGATTTTAGGAGAGGTTTTGAATCAGATAAGCTGATTTAAACATAATTTCTTTGACTGCCTAAGACTTTTGCACAGCACTTTGTATCCAATCAATTTTTCCATTTCTTTCTTTTGCCACAAAGGGAGGAGTGTCCAGAGAACAAAATAGTGACAGTGGAGTATCTGTGCCATGGACCGAATGGCCAGACCCTCACCTGTTTTCGGTAAGACGGAATCATGGTTCATTGCCATTGGTAGTTTAGTTCCGGGTCAAACTACTTTTAATGTATTTTAATTGAGTTTGTGACATGCCTTCACATGTGATTTCTGCAATTAAATCGCACAGGCTTTCTCTTGACTGTTGTACCCTTTTTTGTGGGATGTTCATGCTAATATGCAAGCAGTGAATGCAGTTTAAAGTGATGACAGTGGCCGTGAATGCTATGTCATCGTGGGTACTCTGGCTGTTTGATAATCATAGTGCTCCATGGTGTCCTCTCTCTCAAGCCCTGACCTCGGGGTCATGGTCCAGCAGGCGGGAAGGTGACAAGTGAAAACCTATGACATGGATTGCGGGTTTCCTTCCTCTTACTGGTAGTTCATGTTTGGGGGGGGGAAGCTGTCCTCGCCATCCTCATTTCCTGCTGAGCCCATGGTGCCTGTGTGCCGTTCCAAGAAAAACAGCCCGATATTTTCCGTCTGGCCCCCCTGCTTCGTGTGGGTCGAACAGCCCTCACCTCAGATGAGCCTCTCCTCTCCGTGAATGGTAGGGAGAAGCATACGAGGATAAGACGAGAGACTCCGACCTGGGGACCCGCGATGGTAACTGTTTTCAGCTGTGTTTGTAAAAGGTATTTGCTACACCAACTCACACAACTCCCCCCTTGCGATCGTCGCCGCTCGGGTTTGCTTGTGGTTTCTTGAGACCATCCCCACAGCTCTTTACTCAAGGGCAGGGATATTGAGAAATGCTCAAGAGAGCGGCTTGGCCCGTGCGGTGCCACATCAGAAGCAAGGCAGTAAATTAATACAAAAGTCATACAGTGGTTTGGTGAGATTAGCTGGCAAATCCAGAGATGAGTGTTTTTGTGGTTTGGCCGGCAGATATGTGAATCCATCAGTAACTTGAATTATGTCTTGAGTCACTGTTGTGTTTTTTGTTTTACCACATGTGGTTACTCCGAAAAAAAGAAGCACGGCCATAGACGGCTATTTTATAGAAAACCTGAAACATCTCCTGGGGTTTATCACCGTGCTTGACCTCCTAGCAGCTGCTGTGCAATAGTGTGCAGGCTGAAACCTCACAATGGGATTCCATGCAGCACTGCAACTGTCGCTCCAGTAAATGCCCCAGCCTCACCTGTTTGGTTACTGTGACGAGTGCAGCAATTCCTCTGGTGTCACCCCTGCCAAGTGTATGCCCCAAGGGACGCCGTGATGCAAGGCAGAAGAGCCCAGTGTCAAAATGTGTCCTTGGATCTTGACTCTTCTTTAGCCCCAATTCATTTTTGTTAAAGATGAGAAAGCTTGTGTTTTTTTGGACTGTCATTTTTTTTTTTTGTAGTACAGTGACATCGGGGCACCCCAGAGGAGAAGGAAGTATTCCAGGAATGGTGAGAGCCCCCCCCCCCCTTTAAGTTTGGCAACTCTGAATTTCCAAACCAAAACATGCGGGCTCTAGTGTGCAGCTTGGCTGGAGCGGAGTTGCAAATCTTGCTCCCCCCCGAGACGGCAGAAATGTTCCTCAGAAAACGTTTTTCAGCATCATTTCCAAGACTCTAAGATTTTCCGAAATCTTAAAATGGTTGTTTCCCCCTCCCCCCCATAGTGGATTCCCAGTTGGGGGCCCTCACATGATGCTTTGTTCTTGGAGAAGCATGAAGAATTGTGTTTTACGTTTTTATTTATTTTATTTTTTTTTCATTTTGAAGATGATGTTTGTGAACTTGTGTGTGCGTGCGTGTGAACTTGCTGGAGGGGTTGCTGAATTTGGCATCTATCACATAAATTACAAATCGCTCCCCTGACGTGAATTAATCCAAAGTCATTCTAGAATGTGTGTATTGACTGTAAACTGGGCGGAACGTTCGATGATATTAATATTATTCTCTGTGTGTTCCAGATTATATTACTTACTGCGCGTTCTAGCCACAGGCCAGTGTTTGGCCTGGAATTTTTATGTGTTGTGAATAATTTAGTAAAGCTGTATGTCAGGTGACATTTTTTTTAGTAACCCAGTGTGATGTTTGTAGTGGCTCAGTGCCGTGTTTGAGGCCTGCGTGTGTCTTCAGGTTCATTCCGGAGAGTCGCTGCTCAGAGGTGGTGAGGTGAGGCTCGTGGCGACGCGGGACGCCTGTGAAATGCCTGCCTTTCTCCAGTGCGCCGACCGCTGCTTTCACCTGCCGCGGCGTAACCTTAGGTCATCTGCCGGTGCACCTGCTGCCTGCTAATATCAGTGACGAGGCTTACAGGGCGCTGGGGTTTGGGCTCAGCTTGTTGATCTAATTGTCTGCTTGTTTGGTCTTTTAAAAGTGAGGCATTATTCAAGCCGTTTGCACAGATGAATTTGTCACCCGAGCATTTCCAGCAAACTGTTTCTCACAGGGACATGACAGCTAGAGAGAGATACATTAAAGATATATGAAGCTACTGCTATTGCGATATGATACGATTCACCCCTATTGTGATGCAGTGCCATTTGACACAATTTGATTCAACGAAATGCGACACGATATGATGCCAAAAAGAATATGTTGCTTTGCAGTTCCGTATGGTACAGATACAGAAACACATTAGAGTGGGGGATATAATCTACATATAAAACAGGTCAAAAATTATTGCTCACATTTCCAAATAAAGGCATAGAGGTTGTTCTAATAACTATATATTGATAAATTGTATTTTAGTGACGCAAAGATGTTAAAAATAATACATCCCGAGTTCATTCCAAATTGGGGCTATCGCATCATATACTTTCATGCTGGTGTACCAATCTTGGCACCCCTAGTGAGAGCAGGTGGGATTACAGCCTCTAAATTGGCTCTTTTTCTGCACATGCTCAGTGGGCAGTTCCAGAGGTGGGCGATCCCAAGGCTGGGCGGTTTATGGCGAGAAGCATGGATCATAGAATCACTGGGAAATGGGCAGAGAGAGCTGGCTGGGAGAGAGGTTTCCAGAGCATGATGATATGCCAGGTATTTTACCCATTGGGAAACAGAGCTCTGATTTGAGTTAATGAACCCAAAAGCACAATCTAAAAAAAAAAAGCTTTAAATGTATTGTGGGGGCGGGGATTAAGCAGTTCTCACTGCGATTGAATCGATCTGATAAACCAGGCTCCATAACTGGGAACAAAAAAGGGGGAAAATATACAGGAAACAGATCCCCAAAATACGAAGGGGGGGGGGGGGGGGGGTTGGGGTAAGTGGGAATGCGGTGGGAAGATTAGTGGGAACCCGGTGCCCA
>JAODLD010000021.1:55086-153978 GCA_026781065.1 Mormyrops boulengeri
TTTAATGTTGGGGGCATTCAGGCTGCAGGACTGAGGGTAACTGGGGGCTTTTGCTAGCCAGGGGCATTATTTAATGTTGGGGGCATTCAGGCTGCAGGACTGAGGGTAACTGGGGGCTTTTGCTAGCCAGGGGCATTATTTAATGTCAGGGGGCATTCAGGCGGCAGGGCTGAGGGTAACTGGGGGCTTTTGCTAGCCAGGGGTATTATTTAATGTCGGGGGCATTCAGGCTGCAGGACTGAGGGTAAATGAGAATACAGGGGATTAGGGAGAAGGGCCTTCAGACGACAGCTTATGCGACAAGGCGTCAGGTACCTGAGGGGTGCCGAGGCTTTAAGCGTTCAGGCATGCGGGCTTTCAGAATGTTCAGGCATGCGGGCTTTCAGAGTGTTCAGGCATGCGGGCTTTCAGAGTGTTCAGGCCCACATTTACATCAGATAATTTGGAGTTGCAAATGCGAGCAAACGTGCTTCCTTTGGAATACTGGAAGCGGTGATATTATCGTTAACAAAAACTGTTGGAAAACATTTTTGGAAACTGAAAGTAAATTTAATAAGGCTACTAAATTAAAAACTACAACTAAACGAAAATGATAAATATTGCTTCTGAAACTAACTGAAATAAAAACAAGTATCAAATACTTTCTGTTACCATTTTCAAATACTCTGTAGTAATGATTTGTTTATCTTTAATCTTCAATCTTTACCATTAATAATACCTGGAACATGTTTTGACCATTTTGAGGACACTAGTGCATAATGTGCACTATGTATTCATGCAGGATTCTCTAAAACTCAGACACATAAAATATGTCTAACTTTTGGTCTATCCCTAGCAGTAAAATTACTAAAACATGAACTGAAACTAAAATATAAAATACAGCCTCTCCCCAGGTTATGATGGGGTTGTGTTCCGATGAACCAGGCAATCTTATCTACAAAGGGCCGGTGTGTATGCAGGTTTTTGCTGCAGCTCCCTAATTAGGTCACTAATTAGAGGACTGATTGGCTGAAGAGTCCTCACACCTGGGTTTGAACAGCAGACCTAAAGGTTATCCCAAAAACCTGCATACACACTGGCCATTTGCGGATAAGATTGGCCATCCCTGCGATAAACCTATCGCAAGGCAAAAATATCATTAGGTCAAAATGCATTTTAATACTGTATACCTAACCTAACACACATCATAGCCTAGCCTACCTTAAACATGCTTAGAATACTTACATTAGCCTACAGTTGGGCAAAATCATTAATACAAAGCTTATTTTATAATAAAGTGTTGAATATCTCATGTAATTTATTGAATAATGTATTGCAACCTGAAACTCATTTACCCATCATAAAGTCAAAATATCGTAACACAGACCATCAAACCTGTGACAGTGGGACAGCCAGTCCTGTGACGCAGAGAGCTGCGGTGACATTTAGACAGAATCCTGCACCAATCAGGCTTCAGCAAGTGCACCACTGTCAAGGAATCGGCTCATTTCACAGCTGGTTCAATGCCTGTAGTCATTCACACCATGAAGTATTTCAAGTATGTGTTTTTAGGTAAGTTAAAATTTGCACAACTTTTTACTTATTTAAACATTTGGCCTTTGTTTCTTTGAAATAAAATGAATCTGAGTGATTTTCCTTATTACTTTCCTCTTTCCAGAATAGTTTCATGAGATTGACACAATGTTGATAGTAATATAATGACAAACAGCTGTTGGCAAAATAAATTTTAGGTTTTAATCTTTAATCAGCATGTTGTTTGAAGTTCGGGAAACCAGATAGGCCAGGTTTCTTCTTCTTGTTTAAACAAAAAAAAAATGTGCCGAAGATGGAAGAAACAGGGATTAAATTTCCCCCTGAAATAGAGAGTGACATTTCAGCTGAATCACTTTCAGGCTTTGAGCCTGGAGCACTTCCCATTGTGTCAGGCTATTACCTATGGGTGCAGAGGTGGAAACCTCAGTGACATTTGAAGGACTGCTGTGGTTCATTTCCTCCTCTGGAAATAGAATAGTGATACTTTGTTTATCCCTATGGGGAAATTCTCTTTGTTGCTTTTTTCACCATAGACGTGAGAGCAAGCTTGGGGGTCATAGTAAAGGATCAGCCACCTTGCGCTGCCCAGGGAGCTGGGGGTTAAGGGCCTTGCTCAAGGGCCCACAGACATGTGATGAGGCCGGGGCTCGAACTGGCGACCTCCCGATCAAAGGCGCAGCCTCGTGAGCCACATCATATGTTCCTCAACCATATGAGAAAGTGTAACACAGTAGCTTAAACCTTGAAATGTGTTCCTTCTCTCTCTTTCTGATCAAAAACAAAGAGAATCTGGGCGGTCCGTGTCTCTGTTGGCAGATGAGGAGCATATCCCAGCATGCACTGCAAAGGTCAAGTGTCAGAAAGCGTGGGTCAGCAGCATGGGATGGCGTGACCTTGGTCTGACTGTTGTAACATCAGGGGAAGCACCTGCAGCAAACAGGAGGGCCAAGGGGGGTGTGGCCTGCGGGGGATGGCCGAAAGAGGAAGAGAGGCGGGGGAGTCAGAAATGGCTTGTGTGGACAGGCTACAAAACATTCAAGGCTACATTCACTTTCAAGGAAACAGGTCTTGGAAAATTGTTGGTTATATAATATTCTTCAGAGAAAACACTGAATACTATCATGGCCATTTGCTGAGTGTCATCAACTCTCCTGTCAGGGTTTGGAAGATCTAGCTTGCCCGATGGTTTGTGACACCAGAGTTTGGGTCAGAACACATCCAATAAGTTGTTTTTCTTTGCATTAGGCTCTATTCAAAGTCTTTCTCTCAGTGTGGAGGTTAAATATGATGCCGTTCAGCATTAGTATTGATCCATGCATCCATCTTGCATGAACATCACTATGCATCTCCAGGGTCATGTGTTTGATTCATGTTCTTTTCCTTGTGTGAGGAGTTTGCAATGTTCCCTGTGTTAGTGTGGGTTTCCTCTAGGTACCTCCACAGTCCAAAGATCATGCTCTGGGTGAACTAATACCAATAAATTGCTCTGAAAGTGACAAATGATGGATAAGCATCCAGCCAAGCATATTTCTAGCTAAGATCAGCTTCAGATTCATCGATAAGATGATGTAGAAAATGCCTGCATTTTTGTTTCCATGAAATACTCTTCTAAAAATTGTGGATTCTTTTTTCCTGTTAAGTCCACCCATCCATCCATTCTCCTCCGCTTATCTGGGTCTGGGTTGCGGGGGCAGCAGTCTAAGTAGAGATGCCTAGACCTCCCTCTCCCCAGCCACCTCCTCCGGAGGAATACCAAGGCACTTGCAGCCTAGCCAAGAGATGTAACCTCTCCAACATGTCCTGGGTCTGCCTTGGGGCCTCCTCCTGGTTGCACATGCCTGCAGCACTTCCCCAGGGAGGCGTCCAGGAGGCATCCTAGCCAGATGTTTGAACCATCTCAGCTGGCTGCAGCTCTACTTTCAGTCCCTCCAAAGGTCCGAGCTCCTCACCCTATCTGTAAGGCTGAGCCCAAACACCCTGTGAAGGAAGTCGCTTGTATCCGCCATCACCCAAAGTTTGTGACCACAGGTGAGGGTAGGAACTTAAAGCCACTGGTAAATCGATAGCTTTGTCTTTCAGTTCCTCTCGCTCTTCACCACGACAGGATGAAACAACACCCACATAATTGCTGACGCTGACCCGATCCGCTGCCAATCTCACCCTCTTCATTCTTCTCTCACTCGTAAACAAAACCCAGAGATACTTAATCTCCTCTGCTTGAGGCAGTAACACTCCCCCAACCTGAAGGAGGCGATCCACCCAATTGAGAACCATGACCTCCAACTCAGAGGTACTGATCCCCATCCTGCCCGCTTCACAATTTGGCGCCACCCCCCAGTGCACATTGGAGGTCATAGGTTGATGACACCAACAGGACCGAAAAGCAGAGACATGATCCTGAGGTCACCAAACCAAACAAAGGGCAGCCCTGGCGGAGTCCAACCCCCAATGGGACCAAATCTGAATAGCACCATTGCTGGCATTATAACCAGCCCAGCACTCCATACTCCAGAGGAACCACCCCACAGGATTATCTGTGAAGCATCATCTTGAATTGACACATCATTGGTTGACTATGCAGTCTTTTGGATTTAGGGGCTATAATGCATGCATGTCCTTTCTTTGTCTGTTCCCGACATACATGAAGGAGAATCTTATCATTAGAAGCGAAAAACAGTCAAGGGTGGGGGAGCCTGCCCCCCGCCCCCCGCCCCCCGCCCCCCACGGGGGCCTCCCCCTCACACGGGTAATCTAGCCTGTAAGAGGATCTGACCACAGGATAATATCTCAGATTTTCATCCGGTACTTTCTGGGCTCCTGCTCTGCTTACCTTGGCCACACTTTCGTTAAACCCCCCCGCTCCACTTTACCCCTGGCAGGTTGCTGTGGCAAGGAGACAGAGGACAGTCACCTGGGTTTAGGGAGACTGCCGTGCTGGTGCGGGCAGTGCCAAAGACTCATCTGGTTGTGATAACACAACCTAGTCTATAGCAACAAAAACAAAGCCTGGTTTGAAGAGGCTTGTTGTGTGAAAACAAACGACAGAAATTGGGCCAGCGACATAATTCATCACTTTATCACTTCCAGAGCAATGATGTAGGGGAACAGACAAATAAATGAAAGACAGCACTTGCTTGTTTTGCCCTGCTTCGATAGAGGACTGGTAGGTTATCAACAGAATTACATCCCGTTCTCACCTCAGAGGTCAGACGTTTTTGTGTTTCTGAGCAGCAAGGACTTTGGGCTTTGAGTGCCAGGAGTGAAATTGCTCTTGTACCCTTAAGAAGAATCGATTGTGCATGTGAAACACTCTGGTCTCGCTGGGTTCCTTACACACCTGTTCCTCATTTGAGCCATGGTGCATAGAGAGAGAGAGAGAGGGAGAGAAAGCGAGAGGGGAGGAGAAAGAGAGGGAGATGGATGGTTGATTGTGAAGCAGCTTTAACCTGCATTGCATCGTAAAGCAACAGCAGAAGAACTGGTCTCACCTTCGAGGCAGCCAGAAAAAGAACCATGGTTTTTGTTACTGAAGCGTGTGGCGAACATATACAAACATTATTAGTTTATTCGGCGAATACCTTCAGAACTTGTTTTTTCCCAAATCCCATGACTAATGTGCCTTTCTTGGTTGACTTTTAATAGTCTGCTCAAGCTTCATGCCTGAATGGTTAGCTTGGGCAATACAGAACGCTGATTGACAGCCTGTGTCTTTATTTCAGGAGGAAATGCTGTGAAGGGTACAGGTTTGTGATGGGCCAGTGCATACCCGAAAGTAGGTAAACAAATACACCAGATTTGAAATGCACCATATTTATCAAAGCAGTGAGCTTATCTCTCAAGATAGACACAGAAGCATGTGATCTCAGTGGATAAAGGTGTGTGCAGCTTAGCTGTTCTTAAAGTACGGAAAAGCAGTATATTGTCGATCTACAGAGCAAAAAACACGTTGCATTCCAGTGTGGTCATATCATCCATTACCACAAGAGGGCAGTAAAGCAGCCAAAGGTTGTGGATGAAGATCAGAGAATAATTTTGCAGTTTGGACAGTCTCTAAAGAGCTGCACGTAGGTGACTGATGTCTGACCATGCATTCGGCCCAGGTGTGGATGTGTGCGCAGGGTCTCCCTGTGAACAGCAGTGCACTGACAACTTTGGACGAGTGATCTGCACCTGCTACCCAGGGTTCCGCTTCGACAGGGAGAGACATCGCAGCCACCAGCACCCGTACTGCCTTGGTCAGTCTTCCTCCAGTGCCCCTCAGCTAGCTTTTTGTGTACACAGCAATGTATTATGTACTGGGGAAATGAATGATTCTCCATTGCCCTGGATACCAGACACAGCCAATCACCAGTCAGTTTAACTGCCATTGGTTATTCTGTCACTTCCTGTTACTTTGAACAAGGCAGTGAAGGAGAGTATACAGGAAAGTTATGATGTGGGGGAGGCTGTCTTTGTGGCGTTCGGTGTGGCTCAGCAGTTAAATCCCCTCCCCTGGTTCCTTGAGCAAGGCTCTTAATCTCCCAGAATGCTTCAGGGGTGCTGGCTAAATGGCCTGATTCTGTGGTTTGATCCCAGGTTTCACTCTCAGCTGTATATATACATTATACAGACAAAAGTACTGGGAGACCTGGCCATTACACCTACAGGAACTTTTATGACATCCCATTCTAAATCCACAGTCAGCAATATGGAGTTGGTCCCCCCTTTGCATCTATAACAGCTGCCATTCCGCTGGGAAGGCTTTCCACAAGATTTTGGAGTGTGCTTGAGGGAATTTTTGCCCATTCATCCAGAGGAGCTGCATTCCAAGACTTGCATATGATATGCATACCAAGATATTTTGGCCAATTCTATGCTTCTAACTTTGTGGGAACGGTTTGGGGAAGGCCCTTTTCCTGTCCCAGCATGACTGTGCCCCAGTGCACGAAGCAAGGTCCATATACACATGGTTGGGTGAGTTTGGTGTGGAAGAACTTGACTGGCCCAAACAGAACCTCGACCATGACCCCTTCAAACACCTTTAGGATGAACTAGAGCGGATATTGCGAGCCGGGCCTTCACGTCCAACATCAGTGCCTGACCTCACAAAGGCTCTTCTGGATGAAAGGGCAAAAATTCCCACAGACACAAATCTTGTGGGAAGGCTTCTCAGAAGAAAAGGCGGGACTATCTCCATATTGATGCCTATGGATTTAGAGTGAGATGTCATGAATGTTCCTGTGGGTGTAATGGCCTGGTGTCCCAATACTTTTATCCATGTGTATGTCTTAAAACATTGCATGATGGGATATGCAAAAAGAAGCATTCCGATGTACCCGTACTTGTGCAAACTGCAAATCATATATCGTTTCATTCATGTATTCCTCATATCCCTGCGCATTTTAGGCCCGACTCTGTTTGTTACCCCCAGTATGTCCCATCACTGTGGGGCAAGTATTTGTAAAACAGCAGCCAAGTCACCTGACCCAGTCTGTCTCTCTGGCACAGACGTGGATGAGTGCAAGGAGTCTGGCGGCACCGTGTGCGAGCAGGCCTGTGAAAACACGCCAGGCAGCTTCCAGTGCCGCTGCCGCAGTGGGTACACCCTGGGCCCCGACCAGCGCTCCTGCATGCCTAGCCACACCTGTGAGCCCCACACCCGCCCGCACGCGCCGCAGCCTGCCTGCTTACCTGGCTCCTTATTTGTGCGGGACGCTATATTTGTATGTGTGTGTTTTTTTTTTTTGTTTTTTTTTTCCTCTGCACGTAAAGGAGTGTGTCTCACGCTTCCCTTCTGTGTGCGTGTGCGTGGATTTGGCGCCCAGCGAGTTCCCCGGGGAAGTCCGAGAGGCTGATGACGAGCGGTTCCTGCTCGCTCACCTGCCAGGACGTGATCGGCATGAAGGAGAGCCTGGCCGAGCTCAGGCTGAAGCTCGGCGACTCCGCATCCAGTGGGCAGGTGTGGCCACCCGCACATTTACACATGACTCCCACAAGGGGGCGTGTGGGACCGCGGAGCTGTGAAAACAGTTTACATGCCATTGGTTTTTCACACAGGGATACAGGTCCTTCTGTCCTAATCCTTAATAATTATGAAAAAGAGAATATAGATGCTAAAAAAAACATGGTTTTATTTGAGCAGTGTGTGACTCGGCTGGTTAGGACACTGTGCTTGTGAGCAGAAAGTCAACAGTTCAAATCCCTCAGTTAGCAGAGTGATTTCACCGTTGAGACACTGAACGAGACCCTTAACCCCCAATTGTTCCAGGGACTGACTAACCCTGCTTTGTCAAAAATGTATTTTGCTTTGGATGAAAGCAACTGTTAAATAACTAACTGAAAAATGAGGGGTATGAAGCTCAAATGTGTCTGGTGCTGACAGGGAGAGGGCGTCTCAGGGCAGGAATGAACTGTATCAGTGTGTCTGTTTGTTCAAGATACTCCCACCTGGCCAGGGCAGCGCTGACAAACTGCCCCACAGACAAAAAGAGCCCAACGTCTCTGCCCTCCGTGGTCCTCCTGGCCCCCCTGGCATCCACGGTGCGTGCGTCCCCCTTGCCTATGCTCCTTTTGCATGTGCGTAAACCTCAGACACAAAGGCCTCTGCTGCTCTGACCTCGTTCTTGGGGTCTCAGGGGTACAGGGTCAACCTGGGGAGAAAGGGGACCCAGGAGCCAGAGGCCCCCCTGGCCCTCAGGGGCCACGTGGGAGCATGGGCCCCATGGGACCAACGCCAAATCTGGATCACATCAAGAAAGGCCGCAGAGGCCCGGTGGTGAGACTCCCACAGAGTCCTTGTCTTCTGTCTTTACAGATAACATTTATACACTCTCTAGTCAATTTTTCTCGATCCAGTCAAGCCTTTTAATCATCCAGAAAGGTGTCAAATGCTGTTGATTCTGAGCCCTCACGTGGATACCAAGGTGTCCAGTATCTGCATTCATTACTCTCCTTCTCTGACCACTTCTCTTTGTCCCTGTAGGGGCCTCCTGGTGCTCCAGGAAGAGATGGACAGAAGGTAACTGGACTTTCTCTCATTGATTACTTGGGTTGGTGAGCTCTGATATTTCTCTTATTGTGAGATGGGATGTGTGAATTGCACATGCCCAGACGACAGGCCTTTGTGGCTGGTTCCCAGCTGATTAAGGGTGCCTTGCCTTATAATTAGAGCAGCAGAGCATGGCTTTCACATGTGTTTTTACCGGTGTGTCTCTGTCCTGAACACAGGGAGACAGGGGATCCCCTGGACCGCCTGGACCAGCGGTAAGACCAACCAGAACCTCTTTTTGCTTTGACGCTCTTCTCCGTAATGGGCTGACTCACCGCTTGCCGTATCACCTCTCTCCTCAGGGTCCTCCAGGCTCTTTTGACTTCCTTCTGTTGATGATGGCAGACATCCGCAATGACCTCATCGAGCTACAGGAACAGGTGTTTGGGAGGCGCAGAGACATCATTCTGGACACAGAACCTCCGGAGAACAACTCTGGTCTTGAAGAGTGGGAATCGGGTCAAGAGGAGCTCATGCACAACTCTTGACATTGGGGGTGAAGTACATCCCGAGCCCCCTGAAAACAAGGCCAAAATGACTTTTTTTTCCTTATACATTACCTCTGCAAATGGATTATGGTCCAATATTGATGATTTTAAATGCTTATGATTAGAGGGCCTTTTGCACTAGTTTATCATTGCCAGGTCACAGAGAGAGACTGCAGAGGCACAATAACGCTCCCTTTGCCATCTTTGGTAACCACATGTGAACCAGGACCCAGATGAACGTTCTATTGCCACGTGAGCCAAGACGTATGTCTGTATCCCATTATTATGAATTCCGGGGTATTTTTTGCTGATTTGTATGAACACCCTGGCACTGCACATCAGGCCCAAGTTTTGGATGATGCCCCTTTTAATGCAACATTAACACTCTATTTCTGCATTATTATGTATTTAAAGTCCATTACTGTGGCTCAGGAAGACTGGATTACAGTATTTCCACAAAAATAAGAAGCACCATTATAATCCTTCATTTGTATTTGCCTTTTTTACATATAATGTGTGCCTCTTTGTTATTATTATTATTGAGGTGCCATTCCGTGAGCTTATCCATGAAACCTAAGCTACTTATGGGCCCATGTTATTCCTGTTGTGCCCTGACCCCAGCCAAGCCATTCTTATCCATAGCACTGGCTGTCACTGTTCCTGGGTTTATTCCCTGTTACATTTGGCCATTTAGCGCCAAATTATAAATAAAGCAGCACAGCTGGCTTCTGGCCAGAAACAAGTGGGGGCAGCTTAAAAGTGTTAGTAGACACGTGCAGTGACAGTGTCCCTCAGAGGTCATCGCGCGTCGATCCGTGGACCCTCCAGTAAAGGCGGATGCCAGTCTCTTTATCTAATGACTTATGCATTTTCCTGTTTTATTTCCCCCCCCATAATCTTAATGTGAGCACAGCCAAAATGATAAGTACTGCCAAACATGTAAATAGTTTCAAATTTGCTAATAAAATGAAGACACTAAATAAATAAATATGTGGAAGACCATCTGTTTGACCTGGACCAGGGATACAGTTTGTTTATATGCAGAAAGTGAATCAGATTCCCTAGGGTACATTATTGTGACACCAAAGAGTTTCTATATTGTAGTTCCGTTTTGAGAGTTTGGTGTCAGAGTCTGTAACAGACCCCCCCTTGTCTTGATGTGTCCCATGCCGGTTGGTGTGAGGATTGTTTACGCAACTTACAGTCATTACCCTGTATGGGGCGATGTGGCGCAGGACATAGTGTCACTGTTCAGCAACCAGAGGGTTGCAGGTTTGAGCCCTGGCTCCTCCTGACCCCATTGAGCAAGACAAAATATGAGGATGTATGGGTAAATAATGAATTATTTTAAAATATGATTAAGATAATAAAAAATAAATTTTATGGTTAAGAAACAGATCAGGGATCTTATCAGAGAATCAGTAGTGCATGTTAGTTCTAAAGTCACCTTTTAAGCCAGGTTTATGCTTCTGACACTCAGCAGTGCCCATATCACGCCAGTGGAACCACATGTTGCACCAGAGTAATTTCTGCCTGATCACTCATACCATACTGCCCCACATGTGCCACACTCAGTAGTGGCAGGAAGTGAGTAAGAGGGTGATACGTTTCACTTGAGTAAAACCTGACCCTTCCCTTTGCTGCTTATACTGGGTAAGTTTTTCCACTTTGCCTGTAGGTGTCAGCACAAAAGTAGTGAAATTTTAGATTAGTCAACATACAATAAAAACAGAGAAATGCACAAGTGGGCCAGAATTTCAGCCACAGGGGACTATTATGCTAGATATGAGTATGACTGTTTCACTCCAGGGAGGAGTTTGGCTCAGCACAGTGCATGCAGTGCTGTGCGAAAGTCTTTAGCAGCCAAAGGAAATGTTTAAAGCTATTTATCTAAGGATGCCAAATCTGTATTTCCACAGAATTAATAACACGATTTGACTTTAGAACATATGCAAATTAAGAGTGACACAAGAAACGCTAACAGGAATTACATCTGTTCTTTAAAAATTCCCTGGTATCATGTTGGATGCCTAGATTAACACTGCTTCAGGTCACAAACCTCTCCTCAGGGGCACCTCAGCTATTCAATGTACTTTCACTGCATTTCACCCCAGATAAATTCATGAATTAAATTAGTAAAAATTGTCAAAGACGTATGGATTACCCAAATGACTGATTACCCGTACGGGGTGCGCTTGTGTTCGAGTAAAAAACATACATGGGTGTATTGGATGGTTGCTGCAAATCCTGGTGTGACCTTAGGAGTGGTTTAGATATGGCTAACACACTCTCACAGACATAATATCACAGATTTACATCAACATGAAGATCATTTAAACATCATCTTATTTGACTGCCTAAGACTTTTGCACAGTATGATATGTAGGTCACCCAGGGCAGTGTGTTGCGTGCAGATGTGACCCTAACCCCAGACCCCGGCTGAGGCAGATGGACAAACAGGTGCCATCGGAGGGCTGGGACAAAGGTTAAGGCTTTCATAATGCTTCACCTGGTACCAGCCATGTTGACAGCCACAGAGCCTCGCTGAACAGGCCCTGAGATCTGAAAAACCCCATCATAAAATCAAAATCAATCAACAAATAGATGAACCATAACCAAGTTATTCAAAGTATGAATAATTATTTTGTCTTAGTTGAAGCGTTACAAATTTTAAATTTGAATTACGTAGTGTTCACAGTCATCTCGTGAAAGGTTTACATGAAAAATCCAGAAAAAAAAAACAAAAAAAATCCAAGTCATACAATTGTTCAACAAAGCCATCTCATTTTATTAATCAAAAATCATTACCACAAGCTTGCAATAGATTTGGGAATTAAGAATTTCAGATTTTTTGCATGTCTGTTGTTCCGAGGGTTATGTACGACTGCTGTTTAAATGGTTTTACAGATGTTATAACCTAGGGAGTTGGCTGTTTGCAGGGTAAAGGTTCAAACGTTTAACGCTAATTTAAATCAATCACTGCCAGTAGTCTGGTAGTCATCTGTAGGTCACTAGATCATCCTTAATGCACTATCCTCCGTAACTCTGCTTTGATAAGAAGCGCTTCTCCGGGACCAAGAGCAGCTGTTCACACCTATCAGAGGTGGAAAGTTCAGGTTCAGAGAGTACAAATCCAGACCAAGGTTTTGTTTCAACCAACCAACTGAATACTCTTTGAAAGTAGCACTTTATACTCAACTGGTTGGTTGAAACAAAATCTTGGTCTGGATTTGTACTTCCTGAACCGGAACTTATCACTTCTGACACCTATGCACCCGAAACTCACTATAAATACCATAGAAATCACGACACTTCACACCATTACTACAGAATTATTGCGCACACAGCATAGTGTTATTGATGAAGTCACAGGCTTATTTTAAGTATTGCACTGTTTTTAGTGGGGGGTCTTTGTGCTGCAGGTTTGCATGAAAAATATGGGTTGACCTCTGTCTTGCCTTTTCCTGTTACCCCTTTAGGGGTACCGATTGGCAGAGGTTGTGTAAACTCACCTAGCCTGCGGGACTGAGGTTCCACGCTACGCTTTCTGTATGCAGAGTAGCGTGTCATGATCCAGTAGTGTGGGACAGGAGAGAGAGAGTTTTTGGGAAAACTGCGTCGCCTCCAGTCTTGGTGCTGCTCTGCTTGCGTGAGGACATCTCCTTCATCTTCATAAATCTGAGCTCCCCATCTGGCCTGTGGCAGGCGGCATTCTCTAGAAATTCTTTTTATCTTTATTTGCACCTATCACGTTATGTTCATTTTGAATTTTTTAAACGTTTCACCGCTTCGCAATTATTTCGTTTTTGGTGTCGATTCATACAGGCCAACATTATTTTCACTGTCAGTGGTTAATCTGTACTTTAGTCTTTCACTTATACTATTCCTATTAATAAATAATAATACTTAGTATACTAGAGAAAATATTTTGTGAGTATTTGTACTTTTTTCTATATTTTCCCCTTCGACATTTTCCATTTAACATCAATGTTTATAAGGACATAAGTGATTTCCATCTAACCAGACATTTGCATTTTTGCACTTAAGGTGCAGTACAATGGGCTTATTTGGCATTTTCCTCATCCAGCACGCAAATAAGTGTTTACTACGGCTCATTTTCCCAAGATTAAAGAGCTTTTCACGTAGAATATATAACAGTCACCTGAATGATAAATCATGCAGGATAAATCATAGATTCACGCTACAACTAAACAATACATTACATAAACTAATAATAAAATGTCTCCATAAAATAAGATGCACATTTATGCAGGTGTGAATTTCTGAATTCCACAAACACGCAGAAACATGTTCTGCAACAGTAGTTAATCCATGACACCAGCGGTCCAATTAACTGTCATGTAAAACTGAAAAACAGGCATTTTTTTTCTGTTTTGGAGACAAGCCACAAGAACCTGCCACCTTAATGTGGGAAGGGGAGGGGGTTGACTGAGAAGGATGACAACATTGGACTGTACTTGCTATTCATTAAGGAGAGGAGAAGGTCCCTCCTTCGACCAGTTATGTGCAGTTGTGCTGCTCTTGGTTGTTTTGACATGTTGAGATGTTACATGAAGATCACGGAGAAGTTCTGAAGAATGCCTTGAAGCCTGCGTTGTTTCCTGCCTTTTCAGAAGGTGTGCAGGAATGATGTCTTCAGCTTGGCAAGTGAGATGTATGCTTGTTGACAGTCGCGAGTGGTTAACATTTCTTCGGGTTGAAGGGTTACATGCTCTGAGACCAGACTATTTTCATTAAAGTTATAGATTCCTCATTGCACCTTGTTTATCACCCCCACCCCGTCAGAAAAAAGGGTATAGCCCTGGTACAGTGTTGTTCCCCAAGGTACAAACAACATTAATGTACCCCCATTCATTCATTCAGTCATTCAATTTCTGTAACTGCTTGTCTTATTCAGGGTCGGGGGAGGGGGGTCCAGAGCCTATTCATGGAGGCTAATATACCCTCAAAGCTGCAAAAATACTTTTTTTCTGACAGTGCACCAGGACAGGAATCCTCATTGTGTCCACTGGCATAAATAGCCCTGCCCACCTCTATCCTTCTTTAATCCTCACCGGCAAGATAACGAGGTAGAGGTGAGTGTCTGATATCATACAGCAGCCTGCTGAGCAGTTGGTGTTCAGGGGAATGTACCGCACTGCCTAAATCATGTGGCAGGGCCAGGCCTAAGAATCCTGGGGAGGGTGTCCCACTCTGGGGTGGGGGGGGGGGAGGCAACAGCAGCAAAGAAAAAAAATCATTTTCAGCTACTAGATTAATATATCATTTACAAAGAGTGTAAAAAAAAAGTTTAATTACATCTTGTATTCCCTCTTGCTCCTGCTTGTAGACCAAGCCTAGTATTACATTCAAATCAAATCCACATAAGGAAATAGAATCTGCAAAAACTAGAAAAAAGTGGGGAAAAGAGTAAAGAAACTCGCTGAGAAAAGAAAAACTTAGTTTGATGTGAAAAGGCACTGATTGCTCGTTAATCTGCTCAAATATCAGAGACAGTCAAAGTCACATCTCTGGTCTCTGCTTTTGTTGTGTGCCAGCTGGCTGCACTGGCTGTCGACTTGAATGTACACAGCACTAACCAACTGTATATATACAAAAAAAGAGTTTATAATCCTTAAGACACATTTGTCAGGCTTGACTACTTGTAAAACACTTTTCGACTTGTTACAACCTGGATCATTCACGCAATGTGTAAAGCTCCCATAGATGTTTTTTTAAGCGAATGTGATATTATCAAAGGTGCAGTATTAAATGCATTGCATTACGAATATCCCGCCACTGGGAAAATGGCATGATCCTGGAATATGGCTTGGGAAATGTAATTAATGTATAGGGTTACACATTAAAGGGAATGTCCTATAGCCATCATTTAGTCAAACACTAGTTCACCTGAGCACATAGGATTTATAATTGAGGGATGCATTTTTATTAATGTGCTGGTCTGTTATGAGGCATGCATAATATTTTTAGATATTTAGGACTCATAAATGCAAATGCCTTTTCTGAAAAATAACAGAGATATTCATGTATAGTAATATTTTGCTGTTTATAAATGCATTACAGTCCATTCTGAGTTGAATTTTTTGGTGATATTTCAGTAATTTAATAAGTATAAATATGCTGACCTTTGTGTGACTGATACATTTTTACATGTTTTTCTGTGTATGTGAATGCAGAAAGCCTGCAAGCGCCTTCACAAACTTCACAAAAAAGCCTTCACAAACAGCAATATCGTATTGAAAAAGCTATCCGAGGCTGCTGCAGAAACAGGCAGTAAGTATCTCCCCCCCCCCCCCCATGAACACTGTTCATCTCTCACCACACACCTCACCGACACACACCCACACTGAACTACACCCACCCCTCCCGCACTCCTGCTTGGCTCCCGCATGCTCTGATGAAAGGCCGATGTGCTGCCGTGAGAATCTAAAGCTGCTGGGGAAAGGGGCACAGTCGCAGCAATCGCTTCCTGTGTGGCGGGCGGGTGGGCAGGCACTGAATGTGGCAGCGAAGGTGTGGAGCGCAGGTTCCGAGCCACAGACAGAGAGATAAGACGGCTTCACTTCTTCCCCCTTCCATAGGTCATGCGCAGAATCAGCCAGCAGGCACAGCTACTGTCCAACGCCCACTAATACAGACATTCCAAGCAGAGAGGAAGCTGGGGTGAGACAGAGATACGTTCTCATTCACAAAAAGAAAACACCTTGAAGATTTACCCTCAGGTGACTAGGAGTGTCTTTGAAGCTTCTGTAAATAATATGGATTTCTCACATATGAGTAATATTTGAAAGTAGGACACAATGTTCACAGGATGGGGAAAAGGACAATGTTTGCCAGTAGTTGAAAAAAATTCAGTCACTGTGATTAATGAGAGACCCAATTGTAGTATTAGTGACATTTGAAGATTTGACGTGATCACACAAAAGAGCCGGAATGATGCTATCATCAAAAAAACCAATCTGATTGGCATTCTGGTCCATCTCCTTTATTTCCTTTATTTTGTCTGTTTTATCGCTTTCTCCTTGATTCCTAATTAGATATCTATGCCGATTCTTTGGTTGGTATTTATGTCGCGTAATTTCACCTTGGGACATCTGTGCCCAGTAGCAGAAATGTCCCCAGGTGATAACCAGCTAGGCTCTACCTTGTTCTCACACAGAGGAAGTGAGATTGGCGCTGCAGCTGAAAAGAGTCTGATGAGTTTACTGATGAGACCACAACACAGAACCAAGTGTCACCATTCTGGCCTGTGACTAATTAATTAAGCACAGCGTTACATTATTTTCAGTTTTTGCTGCTGAACCTTGACCTCTGTTGTTCGTACTGGAGAGACAGACCCTGGGGCTGCAAAGCCTTGACTGACGTCTTATTTTCATGTCTTTCCCAGTGCAATGTGTATAGATGAAAATTTTAAGTGACAAGGTCCAAAAAGGTTACAATATGTCATACGGCACCTGATTCAATTATTCATAGCAAATCTGAAGCTCTGTTTATATAGATTTCAGATATCCGATATTATCTATGCCATCACTTTTCTTTCTTTTCATCATCGTTCACACTTTGGACGAGTCACTTTGAAGACATTTTTGTGTAAATGTACGATACTAATGCAATGCTTCATGAAATATTGATTGTTGACTACCAGATAGGAGCTGCTTGGAGTGAGGTGATTATTGATGTGAAAATCAAGGCACATTAACATGG
Source organism: Mormyrops boulengeri (assembly GCA_026781065.1). NCBI lineage: Eukaryota > Metazoa > Chordata > Actinopteri > Osteoglossiformes > Mormyridae > Mormyrops > Mormyrops boulengeri. Next base: position 71,860 of record JAODLD010000021.1, read on the forward strand.
TCAGATCCTTCCCTTAGCCCCCACACACAAAAACACACATACTTTCTTAGCAGAAGCCCCTGTGCTTTAGCTCAGCGTCATCGTGGGACGGTGCCAAAGGAACCGGGAGAGTCTCTTGTTCTTCTGATGGTTCCTCCTCTTGTGGAGATGCTTAGTGCCCCCAGGGTGAGGGCTGTGGTGGGTGCAAGGGGAACAACACTCTCCTCAGGGGACGGCAGTTTATTTAGCACAGGTGCCGTCCAGAAGCACTGTGGGGCAAGACGAGCTGCATAAACACCGAGGTGGGCCTTTCAGAGGCGTGCTCACGCTTGCAGAAACATGTGCATGCAGATATACAAACAGAATCGCATATGTAAACACCCCCCCCATCCCCCCACATACAAAACACCCTCCTATATATTTGCACAAACCACAAACACTGGTAGGTGCACATGTATAGTAAACACAAATAAATAACTTGTGCATTTATATACAAACATATATACCTCCCAGAACCATTTAAATACCTCTTGAGTTTGGGTTAGCCCTAAAGGGACGATTTCCCACTTTTTCTTGTGTATAATGAAACTTTCTGAGGCCTGTTCCCTGCAGTTCATGGTGCCTCTGCTTTGAACTCCCTTTGCCACAACCTGCCACACTTACACTATTTTCTAAACCCAAAGCGTAAACCAGGTTCTGTTGCTGCTCTACCACGCTGCACAATTTGCCACCTGTCTGATCTGAACATCCTTTCAATATGTACGATGTGTTATTCTTCAGTCCAGCAACTACTGCACACTTGTTGATGGTCAGTCACTGAAAGTTTGCACGTATACCAAAGTTGGCTGCTCACCAGCTGCATGACTATTATGTTATATCTGCCTCATTTGTATGCCATTTGTATGCACTATATGGGCAGTGTGTGGCTCAGTGGGCTAAGCCTCAGTGTGTGTGATGGGAAGGTCGCCGGGTCAAACCCAGCCTCGTCACATCTGTGGGTCCTTGAGCGTGGCCCTTAACCCCCCCCCCCCCCCCAGCTCCCTGGGTGCTGCTATAGGTGGCTGCCCTTTGTGGACAGCTCACTCTCGCCTACAGAGAGCAAGTTGGGGGAGGGGTAAAGAGAATTTCCCTACAGGGATTAATAAAAGTATTGATTGTTATTATAGAAGCATATGCCAAATAAGTTTATTTGGTGTGAGGATGTATTTTTTTTGTGAAAATACAAGGTGTCTCCGTCAGTCCTCCAAGTGAATATGGTGCAGCACAAATCATTAACTTGCAGATCAGCAGTGTCAGGCAGCACGGACCATGTTTAGCCTCTTGAAAACAGTGGCAATGGCGGGAAGGGCGACACATTAACTTTTTAAAACATGCCACCCAACACGACTGCTCCATTACACCCTTTCTGCACACAGATATATTTGTGTGATCAATCTTTCTCTGCTCTGTTGCTGTCTGACTCGGCAACAGGTAGGACCATTGGTGTCTTTGCACTGGAGCAGCATGAGATGACAGCCAGATGTGTGTCAGAAATGAGGCTGCCCGCACCCTACTGCTGTTTGCATAAGGAGCAGGACGAAGTTGTTCTGCAGAAGAGAGAGACAAGGGCGTCGTGGGCAGGCGTTCAAATCCAGAGCCAAGTCCCTCAGGAGAGATGATGTAATGCTCCCTTGCAGGCTGCTCATAGTTCACTGTCCCTCTGATCCCGTTTCCTATTCAAGTTTTCTATCTCCTTCCCACAGGTGAATCGAGGAGACGGCATCCATCTTCTCTCTGCCATGGCTATCACAGTGATTCCACTCTTCCGAGGTTGTTTTGGAATGTCATGTAATGAGAGCCCTAAACATACTGTAGGGGTATAGGATCGGGGGGGGGCATGTACCCCCCAGTATTTAATTTGGCTTAATTTCTCCTCTCGCTAATAACTTTGCATTTAAATTATGGAGTTATGTCCCCCTCAATATCAAACTCTATCCTTCCCTAAACATATCATTTCATATGTTCTAAAGAAACCAGAACTGTAGGAACAAATCTAAAACTAATCTAACCATTGTATCGGTAAAAATAATAAAAGACTGAACGCAACTTATTCACAAAGAGTATATTGTTTAATGTCACGGGGTCACAGTGAGCATTAAGCACAAGTGGGGCAAATTCCGAAACCCAGCAACTCTAAGGGGCAATTTACAGACACCAATTCAACTAACCTGCATGATTTTTTTTTCTGTCCTGGGGGAAATGGGGTAGCCAGAGGACAGCCATGCAAACAGGGGGAAATATGTACACTCCACACATGGTGGTAGAGCAGATCCTGCAACCTGGAAGGGAGAGGATATAGCACCACGCACTGGGCCACCACACCGCCCTTTTTTATTGTGCAATCAAAGTGTTTGACAATGAAATGTATAAATGTTTCGGCAGGGATGTAGGCTGATGGGAGTGGATCGTAAAAGTTAGAGCAGGATCATTCATAAGCAGGTGCCTTAGAGAAACTCTTGGAGCTCTGGTTTGCTGCTGGTACCCCCGCATGCAAGGAGCACCTGGCTCGTGCAGTGAGGGAGACAGGTGCTGGGCCATCGCGTGCTGAGCTCTCTCTTGCCTTCACACTCCTTTGACTTCCATTCATCTCGCACAACAGCAGAGATTCACTGGGTGATGGGTGCTAAAGGCAAAGCTGCTATTTTGGGTAGCTTTTGTGTGTTTTTAAGTTCTCGCCCATCTTCTCCATCTCAATAGTGGTACAGGTAGCCCCCTTGGTCCCACGGTGTTTACATGATCAGACGGCACGCTAAACTGAAAGTTAGCGTGCCGGACGACAGGATGAAACGAAAGTTTTTTGTTTCATCCTGCCATTATTGAAAAAAAAGTGCAGCAAGACTTAAAAGAATATTGAAATTTGGTTTGATGCATGAAGGAGTGAACAAGGGATGTGCAGTTGGCCTGGGGTCTGGTATGCAGTGGTCAATACCTACCAATACTGGTCCAAGGAAGGCCAACCGGTGAGATGGTGATGGGGTCATGGGTGCCCAAGGCTCATTGATGCTTGTGGGGAGCGAAGGCTAGTCCATTTAGGCTGATCCCACAGGAGAGCTACTATAGCACAAATTGCTGGCTATGATAGAAAGGTGTCAGAACTCACAGTGCATTACAGCTTACTGCATATGGGGCTTCATAGTCGCAGACTGGTCAGAGTGCCCATGCTGACCCCTGTTCATTGCTGAAAGAGCCTACAATGGGGATATGAGCATCAGAACTGGACCATGGAGCTATGGAAGGAGATCACCTGGTCTGAATAGTCACGTTTTCTGTTACATCATGTGGATGGCGGAGTACGTGTGCGTCATTTACCTGGAGAAGAGATGGCACCAGGATGCACTATGGGAAGAAGGCAAACTACAATACCCCTTCAAGGCAGTGGTATTCCCCGATGGCGGTGACCTCTTTCAGCAAGATAAATGCCATGCCACCGTGCATAAACTGCTAATGTCTTGGTGCCAGATACCACAGGACATCTTCAGAGGAAGTATGGAATACTTAGAATTCTTTATTTTTCTTTACTTTCAGTTCGTCATCTTTCACAATTTATGAAACTGTCAACAAATTGGTAACACTTTGGTAACACAAAAAGATGAATCCCGATTCATTAATGAACAAACAATAGATCAGTATTTCACTTGTGTTATTCATGAATTGTTCCTTCAGTAGTTAACAGAGGTGTACAGAATTAACGGATATAGTAACAAATATAGTAACTGCTGAGATAAAACATGCGTCACGATTCCTTAATAATGAATCATCAGTATGTAACTAAGACTTAGTCTGGGGTTAATTAATGCATAAGTAATAATGTAATACTATATTATTTGTGCCCCGTCAGGTAAAGTATTACCGAAGTATTTTGAACCAAATCAACCTTTAACCTTACGTGTCCTTGCAGCGCCTCTCGCGGGGAACAGGGAAGGGAGGTCTCGGTTAGCGCTCTCACGCAACCTGGCCAATCTTTAACCCGGGCGCCGCACGGCGCTGCACGCGATACTGCTTGACACTTTTATAGAAGCTCATTTAACCAACTCGCTGCAAAGCTGGAAACGTTACTGTAAACTAGTTAATGGCTTAATGACGTTTGTAGATCACAGCTGACATTAAGTTGCTTAACATAACGGTGTTAAGTTAAATAAGTTAAAATAAAATCTAATGTCTTCGTTAAAATGCGCCGAAAAGACATTCAGGGTACTAATACATGGCTAAATAATTGCTATGTATTCTGTGACTTCTAATGTGTCAGATTTATCAAACCGTCAAAAGCAAATGCTTTGATTAAAACACTTCGGGGCTAAAAGTTTTACCGCCCAGAACACGCACCTTCGCACGCTAAGAACCTCCTTTGCAAGCTAAAAGCAGGTCTTACCTCAAGGACCATAAATTACATTTAAAAAGAAAAACATTTAATGACGCATGAAGTGTACATTAATTCATCATCTTTCACTTAGATTGTCGTTCATAATAAAATTTATTTTTCTTGGAAGATTTTGCAGATTAATGCAATGATTAAACACAATGTATGCAGTTTAATCACTACGTAAGTTACAATTTCGTTTCCGACGGTTTTATACGTTGACTTAATATAAAACACCGCAGGCATAAAAAATGAAATATATTATGAATTAGTAAAAATTATGAATTCAATATAACATTTTATTTGCCCCAATAGGCCTATATTAAAATCATATAATGACGTGGATATAGGCGACATTAAAAATTAATTAAGTTATACATCCCTGAGTGTCATGTCATATGTAATTGTACTCATGGTGATTCATCCATCCATTTTCTCTACCAGGTTTAATGTAATAATATCGGCTTGTTTCAGCGTTGATATGCATAACATCTGCACTTTAATATAAATTAATGATTTTAAACCATATTAATACTAAATGTGTGCATTATTTTTAATCAGTATTACTGCGTGTAGTAGCTAAATAAATACAGTATTTTATTTTCAATACCACCGTGTGTGTGTGTGTGTGTGTGTGTGTGTGTGTGTGTGTGTGTGTGTGTGTGTGGATTAGGTTTATATTACGTTGTGGGGACGAAATGCCCCCCACAATGTGATAAAAACGTCTTATTCACCATTTTTCAGGTTCCCAGAAAGATCTGTTACTGCAATCAAAAAACTAATGATGCCAAAATCCTCGAATTTTGTTTGGTTACTTATGGTTAAGGTTAGGGCTGAGTGGGGGTTAAGGTTGTCATGTCGGAATTAGAGGTTTCCGCATAGAAATGAATGGATAGTCCCCGCAAAGACATAATAACAAATGTGTGCGCGCGCGCGCGCGCGCGCGCGCGCTACCGCATCCCATCCCATGTTACTCCTCTCCTCTAATCTCGTTCTGGTCTGTGATTCCCGATATATTATGATCTCTTCAAACACTTGCTGATTTCATATGGAAATAGACAGTTACTTGCGTCACACAGACACTGGCCAATAGAGCCCCGGGGTCGCTGTATAAAAGAAACGTGTATATATAGTACTAGTTCATTTCATAAACAGAAAACGGGAGGATTTAGATTAATTTCAACAAAACAACGTAAACCGACGGCAATTGCAGGTTCGCGTTCACCTTTTGTAATTGAACGCCTACGATCACAGTACCAAGGTAATTTTAAATTCCATATATTCTAATTACAAAATTGATCTTTTTTCGTCAGTTTGAAAAACTGTGTTATTTTGCGGCTGTTTTAGTTGGCTAGAAAAAACGAATAAAAACTGCAATTTCCATTGGTAATCTATATTTGTCTATTGTCTTAAAATAAATGAATGGGCTTAGCAGGTAAATTAAGTAGTTTAAAGTTTTCCCCAATTTTTTGCACAACTGATATATTTTTCAGATTTCCAGTTAACACTCTGCCGATCGATCTGGTATTTGTACTTTTAATAATTAGTTCCTAAATAAAAAAGTAAAAAAAAAACATATTCGCTTCTGGAAAAAAACAGGCAACATCAGGAATACTTCGCATTAATTTAGCGACCCATTTAAAGTCATATATAAAACCCCCCAAAATCGTGTTTCTTTGTCAATCTGAATGCAACCCTTCCCTTGGGATGTCAGTTGCCCTTAAATGTAATTATCGCCTTTCATTCAGAAACCCCAGTCAGGACTTGAAAAGCAAGGGGGAGTGTTTTTAAACATTTGTTTTCAACTTCTCTTCAATGTCGTTTCGTAATCTCTGTCTCCTGTTTTTTTTAGGAGTGATACTCCAAGCCTCTTATATGAAAATGGCGCTAATGTATCTATCAATGGTGGGTTCCATCTCAGTGTCAGAAAGTTTGGTGGCTATGGCAACAATGTGCATTGTGTTCCTGATCTTTCGATTACTGCGTCCAAACATCCCAGAGGGTCTTCAACAGCTGCCAGGACCCAAGCCGGTCCCCATAATTGGGAACGTGCTGGAGCTGGGGAGGAATCCTCACGTTAGCCTAACTGCTATGGCAGAGCGCTACGGTTCTGTCTACCGGATTCACATCGGCATGCGTCCTGTGGTGGTCCTCAGTGGGATCAAAACTTTGCGACAGGCCCTCATCAGGCAAGGGGAGGATTTTGCCGGCCGGCCAGACCTGCACAGTTTCCGTCTCCTGCTTGAAGGAAAGAGTTTGGCGTTCAGCACAGATTTATCTGGAGTCTGGTATACCCGTCGAAAACTGGCCACTAGCGCATTGCGCTCATTTTCCATCGTAAAGAGTAGCAGTGCTGGCTACTCCTGTATGCTGGAAGAGCACATCTGTAAGGAGGGCGAGTACCTAGTCAAGCAGCTCAGCTCTGTCATGGAAGCAGAAGGCCACTTTGACCCATTCCGCTATATCGTGATTTCGGTTACCAACGTGATCTGTGGCATGTGCTTTGGCCGGCGGTACCACCACGATGACCAAGAACTGCTGAACTTGGTGAACATGAGTGATGAGGTTGGACGTGTACTGGGCAGTGGGAACCTGGCTGACTTCATCCCTTTTTTACGGTTCTTGCCTAATCACACCATGAAAGCCTTCCGGGAGATCAATAATCGCTTCACCACATTTGTGCAGAAGATCGTCAGGGAGCACTATACCACCTTTAACAAGGTCTGTTTGGAAAAATCTGTATTATGTATTTCTGAATAATCCAAAGTATTTTCCAAATAGTGCTTATTGTTCGTCAATATTTTATCTTTTAGAAGAATATCCGTGACATCACAGATTCTCTCATCAATCACTGTGAGGACAGGAAGGTGGATGAAAATTCAAACATCCAAGTCTCTGATGAAAAGATTGTTGGCATTGTCAATGACCTCTTCGGTGCAGGTGAGTAGAGCCGTATTTTTCAACTGTGAAGACAGATGTGCTAAAAGTCAGCCTCAGGTATACCTGCCAATATGTCTGAGATATATAAGTGCTTTCCAGCATATTTAATTAATCATAACTAATTTCTTTATTGCTTCTTCCTCCAGGATTTGATACCATAAGTACGGCACTGTCTTGGGCTGTTGTGTACTTGGTTGCTTACCCTGAATTCCAAGAGAAACTCCATCAAGAACTAAGTGAGTCATATCTTGGCTAATTAGAGTATTTAGCTTTCATCGCCACTGAATGTTGTTGACTTTGTTGATTGTTGAATTTGTTTGAATGCTTGCTGACACAGCAGTTACTCACTGACTTTTGGTGACTGGCTAATCACACTTGCGTGCTCATCTTTGCAGGGGAGCGTGTTGGAATGGATCGTACCCCACGTCTCAGCGATAAGCCCAAGCTGCCGCTTCTGGACGCCTTCATTATCGAGTTGTTCCGCCACACATCCTTCCTGCCTTTCACCATTCCACATTGGTGAGTCAGGGGCACATTCTAATAGCCCTGCTTTAGTTTCCATTGGTGACTTTAATCAATGAATCTTTGGGTGTTTGATGACTAGAAGTGTAAAGAGTGGCGGAGTGGGCCTTTCTGGACTGTTATTCAACATATTTTGGCTCCAGAAAAGCTGAAAAAGGTTGCAATCAATTGAACTACTAAGACTAACACCTTACAAGTAACTGTAAGCCCTACTAGAAGGTTGCAAAATCTCAGATGCTAATTAATTTCCGGACACAAGAAAATAAGTTGTCATAATTAACATGCTACTGTTCTCTTCACAGCACAACTAAAGACACAGCACTCAATGGGTTCTTCATCCCTAAGGACACATGTGTCTTCATCAATCAGTGGCAGGTCAACCACGACCCGTAAGTTCTACCTAATGTATATCCATCCATCATGTTTAACACATTTACAGTCATGTGAAAAAGAAAGTACACCCCTTTCAGTTTTATGGTTTTATGTATCAGGACATAATAAAAAAATCATCTGGTCCTTAACAGGTTCTAAAATAATTTAAATCTAACATCAGGTGTTATACAACATACAACAGATCCCACTGTGTCATTATTTATTTCAAAATGAAGCCAAAATGGAGAAGCCATGTGTGAAAAACTAGGTACACCCCATGATTCAATAGCTAGTAGAACCACCTTTAGTAGCAGTAACTTGAAGTAATCATTTTCTGTTCAGTCTTCTTGTTCATTCTTTGTACTGTTGTGAACTTTAACATTTAACACGCTACCTGAGGCCTTTAGAGTCTGAGATGTAGGTCTTGGGATTTTTTGCAATTTTTCTGAGCGCCGCATGGTCTGACCTTGTGGTGAATTTGCTGGGACGTCCACTCCTGGGAAGATTGGCAACTGTCTTTAATGTTTTCCACTTGTAAATAATCTTTCTCACTGTAGAATGATGCGTCAAATTGTTTGTAATTGACATTATAACCCTTCCCAGATTGGTGGGCAGCAACAGTAGCTTCTCTAAGATCATTGCTGATGTCTTTCCTCCTTGGCATTATGTTAACACATACCTGAATGCTCCAGACCAGCAAACTGACAAAACCTCTGCTTTTTTACAGGTGACCACACTTGCTGATGTGTACTTAATTTTTCACACACTGCTTCTGCATTTTGTCATGTCATGTGTGGTTTTTCATCTGAGGTTTTATCTACCTAATTTTAAGACCTGCTAAGGACCAGATGATTTGTTTACTATGTCCTGATACGTAAAATTGAAAGTGGGTGTACTTTCTTTTTCACATGACTATATATACCTTGATCTGTGACTCTGACCAGTATAAGTGGTTTTAGAGGATGGATTGATGGGTTGTAGACATGAATATAGTAATCTGACAATCTGTGCATGAAGCCTATCCCTAACCTCTGCACCATTTATAATGAGTCTTGCAATGATATAGTATGTGCTGGTTTCTCCTTTGTTTTATAGTACAATATGGAAAGAACCCTTCTCCTTCTACCCAGAACGGTTCCTTAGTCCCGATGGAACAGAGGTCAATAAAGTCATGGCAGAGAAGGTTCAGTTGTTTGGTATGGGCAAACGTCGCTGCATTGGTGAGACTATCGGCCGCATTGAGGTCTTCCTCTTCCTGGCCATCCTGCTGCAGAGGCTGCAGTTCCACAAAGTGCCAGGGCATCCACTGGACATGACCCCTGAGTATGGCCTGACCATGAAGCATAAACGATGCCAGCTGGGCGCCAGCCTGCGGGAGTAGGGGGTGGCAAAGCACTAGTGTCCCACCCACAGGGTACGTTTGTGAATATAAGTTCAATAATATGAGGACATGTCATATTTTCTATATTGCTCGCTTTATTCTGAACATGATAGAAATTTGGTTGAATGTCTAAGAGGTACTACGGATTTTTGACACCAATGTGTTTCCATTTTGCCAATCAGTAGACTTTTGTTAAATGTTTGTTTTTGCCAGCAAGTGATTAACTTGGGCAGTGACTGAAAGGGAGACAACGTGTGCTGTACTTTAGTATCCAGGCAAAAAATAAACAAATGCAGTTGTCGTGCCAGTTCATCACAGGACACAAGCACATTAGAGGTATCATTTCACTTAGCTGCATGGGGAGAACAAACTTCAATCATAAAGCAGGGCTGGGACTCAAATCTCCAAGCATTGCAGTGTGACACGGCATGGCTTCTCACTGAGCTACAAAGCCACCCTATACACAGCGAAGGTGTTTTTACATTGTCCCGCTTTGAAAACGACTTCCTAATACACAGGTTTTTCCTTTGATGAGCAGCAATGAAAATGTTGCTAAAACACAATTTTCTTGATTCCAATCTGTATATATTCATACATTTTTTTCTGCCTTGTCAGCTGTTCCAGAGAAATGAGTGTAAATTAGTAATACTGAAGGCATTTTGCTATGTCTGAAATTTATCCCAAAATGTGGCGTATGTTTATTTGTGACTGTATATACATTTTACTACATTTTCACTGCAAAAATGTATTTTTTACTTAAATACTATAAGAAATATTAAATATTTTATGAAACATTGGCACTTGTTTAAAAGTGTTCTTCATTTAGACTATTGAAAATGGTAAACAGTGCCCCAAAATGCCACTGGATGAGTTTTGCACACATTTACAAAGACACCTTTAATTGGCAGAGAAGGTAAGAATTGTATCATCAGTCCTCATCCTGCTGGACCTGATGGAAAAGTTGGAGATAAGAACATAAGAAATTTACAAACGAGAGGAGGCCATTTGGCCCATCAAGCGCGTTTGGGGAGAACTTAACTAATAGCTCAGAGTTGTTAAAATATTATCTAGCTCTGAATTAAAGGAACCCAGGGTTTTAGCCTGCACTACTTGAACAGGAAGACTATTCCATACTCTAACTACACCCTGTGTAAAGAAGTGTTTCCTCAAATTCATTTTAAAATGTTCTCCCGCTAATTTCCACCTATGGCCAGGAGATCTAGTATTTAAACTAATACTGAAGTAGCCATTTGGCTGAACAGCATCCAGACCTGTTAGAATCTTATATACCTAGATCATGTCCCCCCTTAATCTCCTTTGCGCGAGGCTGAACAGATTCAGCTCAGCTAACCTCTCCTCATATGACATTCCTCTAAGACCAGGAATCATTCTCGTAGCCCTACGTTGCACCCTTTCCAAGGCAGCAATGTCATTTTTAAGGTATGGTGACCAAATTTGCACACAATATTCTACGTGGGGTCTTACCAAGGAATTGCATAATCACAGCATCACCTCCCTTGACTTAAACTCCACACCTAGAGATGTAACCTAACATCCTATTGGCCTTTTTAATTACTTCCCCACACTGGCGAGAGTGGGACATGGAAGCATCAACATACACTCCGAGATCTTTCTCATAATCAGCTACCTTTATTTCAGTGGAACCCATAAAATATCTGTACTTTATATTTCTGCTCCCGGCATGGATTACCTTACATTTATCTACGTTAAATTTCATCTGCCAGGTAACAGTCCAGTCGCTAATTAAATCAAGATCCTGTTGTAGCCTCTGCTAGTTTAGTATCTGCTACACCACCCACCTTGGTGTCGTCTGCAAATTTAACCAGTTTACTGTATGTACTGCTGTCAATATCATTGATGTAAATTAGGAACAGTAGTGGTCCTAAAATTGAATCCTGCGGTACCCCACTATGAACATAGGCCCAATGTGACATTGTGCCTCTAATAACTACCCGTTGCTTCCTGCCTGTTAACCAATTCTCGATCCAAGCTGCTACAGTTCCTAAAACCCCTGCCGCTTTGAGCTTAAGCAAGAACCATTTGTGGGGGACAACATCAAAGGCCTTCTGGAAATCTAAGTAGATCATGTTGTAGGCCTTTTTGTGATCAAGTTCTCTTGTAGCTTCATCAAAGAACTCAAGTAGAGTTAGACAAGATCTACCTCTCCTAAATCCATGTTGGCTATCCCTCAGAATGTTATTTGAATCCAGATAATCTACCATTTTCCCTTGGATTATAGCTTCCATTACTTTTCCAGTTATGCAAGTTAAACTGACTGGCCTATAGTTTGCTGGATTACTTCTATCCCCTTTTTTGAATATGCGTGTTATATGAGCAATGCAACTGCCTGCAATGTCTCCACTACCTGTGGCGTCTCTCCGGCCTTCTCGCCCTTCTGCCTGTGGCGTCTGTCCGGCCTGCTCGCCCTTCTGCCTGTGGCGTCTGTCCGGCCTGCTCGCCCTTCTGCCTGCGACGTCGTCCCTGTATGCCCTGCTGCCATCTAAAGCAGCACCAGTAACTGCCTGCCATCACGTGCCTGACCCCTACTTTGAGATTCAAATGTTAAAATTGGGACTTTGCCATCTTGCTCATTTGACTTCCTCTGCCGGCCCCTAGAGAATGGGCTCCCTCTTTGAGTCTGATTCCTCCCAAGGTATCTTCCTTCTAGGGAGTTTGTCCTTGTCACTGTTGCCTCTGGCTTGCTCACTGGGGGCTTTGGGTGGGGATGCTGTAAACACTTTGAGACAATTTAATGTTGTGAAAACACCCTATACAAGTTAAATTGAATTGAATTGAGAGTTGTACAGGGTTAACGGGATCTTGAAGAAGGAGGCCTATCACTCCAATGTCCCAAACACAGCTCCAAACTACGCAAGAACTATTTAGGGAAGAAGCAGTCAGCTGGTATTATGTGTATAATCGAGTGGCCAGCGCAATCACCGTATCTCAGTTCTATTGAGCAGTCATGGGAGCAGCTTGACCGAATGGTACATCAAGCCAATCCAACTTGTGGGAGATGCTTCAAGAAGCACGGGGTGAAATCTGACTAGATTACCTCAACAAAATGACATCTAGGATGCCCAAGGTCTACAAGGTAGTAATTGCTGCAAATGGGGGACTCTTTGACAAAAGCAAAGTCTGAAGAACATAATTATTATTTGAATTTAAAAATGATTATTTCTAACTTTGTCAATGACTATTTCTTTTTAATTCAGTTATATTTCCTATTCAAACTCATTTAATGTATGTTTCATGGAAAACAATGAAATTTGTGACCCCAAACTTTTGAACGTTAGTATATGTGCAATATATATATTAAAATTACTGTAATGAAGGTTTGTGAAAACTGAAATAACGTTAAGTGTCTTCCACAGTCATACCGGCCGTTTAGGCATGGAATCTATACATTAAACAGCAACTTGCGCTAGTCTCCACAGCACGTTCAGCAAGGCGAAGTTGAGAAAGGACGTTCGCTTGCGAATGACGTCATCGCGCGACGTAGGAAATGAGGTAAGACGCGGACCGGTTTTCAGGAAGTAAAGAGTCGGTCTGCGATAGAAGTGTAGGCGTACTTCTCTGGGAAAGTTATTTATCGGTGCAAGTACTGGAAAGGGACCGAAATATTCGACTTAGAGCTGATATCGTTTTAGAGACCTTCGACTGCAGGTTCATCATATTTTATATTTATGACTTTTGAAACATTAGTCTTGATTTCCAGGGGGCTAAAAATAGGTGTATGTCTTAACTGTAGATTTCAGTCCTGCTTTCGTGTGTATCACAAATGAAAATGGAGGAATAGCTGAATAGAAAGATGAGCAAAATCAGACAATTTAGATGCGGCACATTGACGCTTGTAAACTGGAAGTGGCTTTCGAGTTTGCGTTGCTTGTGTTATTTAGTTGCGAGGCAGAAATTGACCCGGAAAAGACCGTCGCGTAAATTTCGGCTAATTTTAACATTCACTTTCACAGTGTACGCGATTCCGTTATTCCCCAAGGAGTATCTTCAGAGACGGATTTTATTTCTCGCCATTAGGAAACAAAATGTCTTGTGATTTCTCCTTAGGTGTTACTAATAATATGGCTGCAGACTGGCTCGGAAGTTTGGTGTCGATCAACTGTGGACCTACACTCGGTGTATACCAGGGCGAAGTGTCAGCGGTGGACCAGGCTACTCAAACTATCTCACTGAGGCATCCTTTCCACAATGGCATCAAGTGTCTGGTTCCTGAGGTTACTTTCAGGTGAATTGAATAAACACATCTACATGTTTCTCAGATCAACTCCGTGTTAATGGACAGGCCATGGTTACTTTAGCTTGCATCTTGATAGCATAAAGTATGTTTAGGTATTTATAATGCGACATTGAAAAGTCTATCTCTCTTGCTAAGCAAATGCTATGCAGATCTACTGTAATTATACATATATTTGTTTTTGTGTTGCTGTTCTTTTGTCATTCAGCGCCATAGACATCAAGGATCTTAAGATTTTGGAGATCCGAAATGGTAGCCAGGGCGGCAGGCTCAACCAAGTCAGTGTGGCTGACTTGGGCCCCTCGTCTGCGGGAAACCAGGAGCAGGGCAGCGGCGGAGGCAGCGGGGCCTCAGCTAGCAGTGCTCCGGTGGCAGTGCCGCGTAAAACAGAACTGATGTTGCTGGAGGAGAGGAGCTCGCTGCCTCAGCCGCAGTGCACCAAGAGTTATGGGGAGCGTCGCAGCGAGGCAGCGGGACAGGCCAAAGGCCCCCAACAGAGACGCAACTCCTGTAAGTACTGCTCTGTCCAGGTAGATTGCCGTCAGCTATTATTGCAGGTGCTCGACATCACAAATACTGTCTTCTCGGACCAGGTTTTCGGTGGGAAATTGCGTATGGCGGTAGCACCGCATTAAGGGTATTAAGTGTCCCTGGGTCACAGCGCACATACAGTCTGATTTGTGGCTCTTGAAATTCAGAGCTTTATCTTAGGGAAATCTTTACATGGGCTTTCCAGTGTGTGGCATATTAAGAATAGTATGCAGTCGGCGGTGAGTGGCTCAGCAGCCTAAGTTTCTGTACCTGTGATCAGAAGATTGCCGGTTCGAGTCCTGGCCTTGCCAGAGCAGTTATATGTCTGTGGGCCCTTAACCCCCAGCCCCAGGGACTCTTCATGTTGGCTAACCCTGTCCTGTGACCCCGGAGTCATGGAAAGCAAGACTGGGTGGGTCGGTGGGTGGAGAGAGGCGTTCCAGTGTACTGGTACTTGTGCAAGTGGCAAATAAAACATTAATATATATTTAGATATTAAATCTCACTACCTTAAAGGACATATGTGAATGGGATTGGGGGGTGTGTGTAATAAGGGATGCCCAAATGCCAATATGGTTAATCTGGGTGGCAGGATGTACCAGTAAACCATTCAATGTTTTCTGCGTTGTTTTTTACTGTACTGTTCAGATTGGCCAGCTGCATCCCTGGAAAAGCTAGGTGGGGGGGGGGGGGGTGTCACTCTTCCAAATGGGCTTAGCGGAGATTTGCCCTGACTTGACACGCTGCTATCCAACTCTGCCTTTATGACATACCTGTGTATGATTCAGAGTGGTAATCGTGCCCTTCTCCCCACCAATATCAGGCTAAAGAGGTTATTCCAGGATATGTTTACATCCTCTCATGCCTTCCTTGTCCTCATTTAATCCCCCCCCCCCCCCACGCAGTCTGCGTCTGGAATGCCGCTGTTCCTGCTGTTAGTTGAGAACAATCAGGCAGCTGTGTTTTTCCCAGTGTACTGCTAACTAACTATTAGTCAAGACTCCATAATTTAACAACACTGATGGGGCAAGAAGTGAGGTCTGTTATGCTATAACATGCTATGGCCAAAATTCAGTAATTTTAAGTATTTTTTTTTTTCCGAAGGATGCAAGATAGACAATCCATTCATTCTCAGCCGCAAACATTTAGTGTTGGGGAGTTGTGACATGCCGCTCTTATACGCCGTCATCATCGTTCCTGCTCTTGCCCGCAAACACAAACCACACTTCAGAAAGCTCTTCATTGTTTATTTCTTTGACGCACTTGTATGATTATGGTTTAGCGCAAATCTTGTAAATTATGTTTTATAGAGGCAAATGCTTTGAGCTGTTGTCATTAAGCTGTAAAGTCATCCGGCAATGCGCCTGTGATGTGTGCGCAATGCTGCAAAATTATATATTGGCCATTTGTTACATATACTGGGAAATCCCAGTCCAAATTGGCTACAGTACTTTTCCAAGTTCTGGTGGTGTCACTAAAGACCGGATAGAATTATTAATGTTGCATGGAAATCTTTACAAAGTTGTTTGAAGATGGGTAAATGGGAAAACACTGGTTATTGCAGTCTGGCTAATTGATGACATTGTTACAGTTGTGTCCTTGGATAGTCAGTTTTCCTAATACGTCTGAAGTCATTTGTTTGTTTAGTCAGAAATCTGCTGCTCCCTTTGGAGACATCGTTGGCTTCCAGCCCCTTGGGAATTTCCAGATTTTTGTGGTGTCCACCTTAATTCTGCCACTGTATGTGTTGGTGATGTCCTGTCTTTGATTAGTGACAGTGAGAGGATTTGATATCATAACAAACTCCTCAGTAATTCTGAAGCATAATGTCCAGTTTGTGTGGTTCTGAAAACCTAGTCATTGGTTTTGGGCGTGTCTGTGTGTAGGGTTTAGTTTCTCCTTTGGTAGCCGAGACTGATTCACACAAAGGAAATGATCTGTCACAGATTAAAGCTTCACGTCTTACAGTAGGTGCTGGCAGGTAAGCGCATTGACTGGAGAAATATTTAAAGACTGGCCCAGAATGCTTCAGATTCAAAATAATATTACCTTAAAGGACATTTGGGAATTTTTGAGATCTTGTAAAAGCGCTATATAAGTAAAATGTAGTATTATCTATTTTAACTGTTTGACCAAAGTACTAGCCAATTTCACCTTCAATATTCTCATAGAAGTCTACAAAACCCCCACTATACTAGGTACTAAAATAAAGGTTGAAAACAGTTTTTCAGGAGATTCGTAGAGAAATCACACAATCAATGGCAGAAGGCTTTGTATTTGAAATGAAAGTCATATCCCACATGTCAGGTCAGGGGATACCCCAGCAGCCATATATCAAAATTTGTGAAAGATAATGGGTTGAATTTCTTGGTGTCTTTAGTATTGTCAATATTCTGACTTGGTAAATCTAGCCTGGGCCAATTTTCAGTTTTCACCTGCTGGTACCTACTTAGAGTTGTGGCACAAAGAGATGTCCGAAAGAAGCAACCTAAATTCAGCTAGAAACCTGATGGTTCTTAGTCAGGAAGAGTCCAATGTTTATGGAGTAGTAGTGTTGCAGTTCTGTTTGCATAAACGGTATTGGATGTCCTTAAGTTCTCTCTGTTAGGCTGTAACCACTGATAGGGGAGCTCTGTCTTGGTTCTGCCTTCAGCGTCTCATTCATGCTTTTAGAAGAACAGTCCCTCATCTGCACATTGGCTGTGCAGAGCATTGCAGTAGCCCTTCAGTGATAGCCAGTGTAGTGACTCTAGCTCAGCTCTGCCTACGCTAGCCCTGCTCTGATTGGATACTGCGTACTGTTACAACATTGCTCAGTATCTATCTTCCCTCTTAGATATGACCTTAGTCCTCCCTTCGCACCTTGGCACAAATTTTTAATGTGTGTTTACATTTTCACATATAAGTATCCATATAAATGCTCATTTTCATTCATCTCTGCATGTTCAAAGAATACTCTCATTCAGCTCTGTGTATAATAAAAACACGAAGTGCAAAAACAGCACTACTGAATAATATTTTATGGCCACAGATTTCCAGATTGAATGGCACGGTTTACATAAAACTACTCAGGTTAATGCTGACAGCAGGCAGGAAATGCTAACATAACTTTGGCCTTTTCCCCCTAGTCTGCTGATCAGTAACTTTCCACTCGGCCACAGCACTGTCAGCGTTCTGGCGAGATATGTTAGCAAAACCGACAGGTGGGGCTTCACGCCGTTTTCTCAGGGCAACGTGCGCCTCTTTTATGGGGCCTGGATTCAGAATCATTTTACTTGTAAACAGTGTGTGTGTCAGGTGCTTGCTGGGAAATAAAACAGTACAGCAAATCTGCTGGAGCTCTGACAGAAGTTTGGCATGCTGAAAGATTTATGGGATGTTCATTTGCTTTTACTGCTAAAGATCTGCTTGCTTGCTCAAAGGGAAATTTGTTGTTTGGAGAGAAACTCTTGCCCGTAGGCAGGGATCAGCATTCATATTTTGTGCTGATGTTCCATGTTGTTTTTAGGCAGACTAAATCCTCCACAACCCTCTCCCCCCCCTTTCTTGTTAGGGTCTTCGAGTTGCAGGGGCCCAAGTCAGGCCACACCCAAGAAGAACGGGATGAAGAGCGGCGGCGGACCGGCAAAGAACAAAGACAGCGAGTGCTTTGGCGACGGCGTGGACGAAGGCCTCGGCACAGACTTTGACTTTGAGGGCAACCTGGCACTGTTCGACAAAGCGGCTGTCTTCTCCCAGATCGATACGTCGGAGCGCCGTGCCGGCGGGCCACATTCCCGGGGGGGGCCTGGCGAGCGGACGCCCTCCCGCTATCGCCACGACGAGAACATCCTGGAGGGAAAGCCTGTCGTCTACCGGCAGATAACTGTGCCACAGCCGGGTGGAGTAGAGTACTGCACCGGTAAACATCCCCTTTGATGCACAGGGTGTTTATTTGCTTGGTTCATGCCATAATTATATGCTGTAATTCCAAATCTGCTTCATTTTAACTTGATGCAGCTGAAGGGATTCAGTTTAAATCCTTGTTCTTGGGTACTACAACAGGGGATTTGAACCAGCAGCTTCACTTCCACTCTGTCTGCTGCCTCAGCTTCCCAGAAGCACATGGAAGCTACTGCCGGTTCCTGTTCTCTTCATTCATACTTGCATCACCACAGCGCTCTCGTTCAGGTTCATAGGAACTGGGGGGCTGCTTTGATACCCAGGGTTAGGATCACACCTGTCCAGTAGGTAGCCATAAGATTAATCTTTCCTTGAGTATCTTAAATGCAGGGTACTGGCACAAGGGTACAACAGAAGTTTCCTTCATTGGACCTGAATCGGCAGCTTTTTGATCTGCCTTCAGCAGACAGCCGGTTCTGTGCTGCTTCTGCAGTGCCTTCATTTTGAGCCCAAACTCTGAGTGTGATAGATTAAATCCTGTGATTTGGTGGTTCACTGAGTATGTTCTGCTGTCTCATTAGCCATGTGATCCCAAAGCCCTTGCATTTAATGTGTATCCATGTGCATTTCATTGTATAATGAAAATCAGTGTCTCCTTTGCCAAAGTTTGCATCCGTCGGCATGATTTATAGCAGATTGACAGAGGTCCAAGTGAGTTTATAGTAATAAAATAATAAAACATGGGGTCTGTCTCATCAGAACCTGGCACAGTGTCTTGTGAAATGGCATCGGCGGTCCCTGTGTGCTGGGCCTGATTAGATATGGCCATCCCTGCCATGATTATCGGCCATTCTCCCTTGCGAGGGGTGTGGCCTTGAAAGGCGGACCTGTGGTGATCCTTTTCCAGACATGCCAGCCGCAATTAGTGCAAGGCATCTGGCCCCCGCCCCCCCCTTATCTGCTGCTGGTTGCATGACTGAGAGCAGTTCGTCACCTTATCTGTTGCCGTTGTAGCGGATTTTTCAACAAAGATTAATCAAGGGATTTTCTCACGCCCCGGCGCGCCAATTGGGGCGTTTTGAAGTCACGTGACATTCACCCTGTGTCACATGAGCGTGCAGCAGCATGTCAGGTTACACCTGGTACATGTGATTGCTAGCACTCAGTCGCAAATGGTATGGTTTTGTTTTACTTAATTAGTGATGTGCGAGAACTGCTATGTGCGTTGTCCTATATCAACCCTAAATAACCGTAGCGGTCGAACACGCTGAACATGCGGTCTGCTACATGGATCCCTGTGGTGCAGCAGTGCAGATTACAAGTGCCTCCATGTCTTTCTCTGTGTGTCTGTTTGCTGGATGCTGTAGACTCAGGACTGGTGGTGCCCAGCGTGACCTACGACCTGCACAAGCGCCTGCTGTCCGCGGCGGAGCGAAGCGGCCTTACATTGGAGCGCCGCTTGGAGATGACTGGCGTGTGTGCCAGCCAGATGGCGCTGACCCTGCTGGGTGGGCCCAACCGGTGAGGGAGTGGCTGGCCGAGGGGCAGGGCAGTGACCATTATAGGCTCTGGTGGGATGAGTGTGGGACACGGTGACCAATGCTGATTGTCTCCCGGTATGTCCATTTAAAATGACCTGGTATATTAGAATCACTGATCAAATGGGACTGTGAGGGAGAGACGTGGACCAGATTTGAACTCGATCACGGCCAACTGTGTACATCAAGGGTTTGAGTTATGGGGGGGGGGGGGTTTCCTGTTTGGATATACCATGACATTCTGATGGAATGTCTTGACATAGTTGTGGTCTGTCAATGTTCCTTATAGGTTGACCCCCAAGAATGTGCACCAGCGCCCCACGGTGGCACTGTTGTGTGGCCCCCACGTGCAGGGTGCCCAGGGCGTCAGCTGTGGACGACATCTGGCCAACCACGAGGTGGAAGTCATCCTCTTCCTGCCCAACTTCGTCAAGATGATAGAGGCCATCACTAATGAGTTGACCCTCTTCAATAAAACGGGAGGCAAGCAAGTGTCCAGCATCAAAGGTACCGCCAGTAAACACGTCTCAACTGCCCCGATACAGTATTTAATTGCTGTCTTCCACAAAATATTTACCAAGACTAGACTTGTTATTGCTACCTGGTTCACCTGAGGCCATTGTACTTGGTGGTAGTGTTGTGGCAGATAAGTGCTAAGCATGGTTTGGTTGTAAATTGTCGCCCTCTAGAGGTTGAGAATAGTGCTATGTGAGTGCATGTCTGTGCTTTCCTCACAGACCTACCCGAGAGCCCAGTGGACCTGGTCATCAACTGCCTCGACTGTCATGAAATTGCCTTCCTCAGGGACCAGCCGTGGTACCGGGCTGCCGCAGACTGGGCCAACCAGAACCGAGCCCCTGTGCTGAGCATCGACCCGCCGGTGAACGGGCAGGACCAAGCGGTGGAGGCTAAGTGGTCCCTCTGTCTGGGCCTGCCCCTGTCGCTGGCTGAGGGGGCAGGCCGGGTTTACCTGTGTGACATTGGCCTGCCTCAGCAAATATTCCAGGAAGTGGGAATCAGTTATCACTCGCCGTTTGGCTGCAAGTTCGTCATTCCCCTGCACTCTTCATAGCAGGACCCGTGACTGACCAGGCCTCTGGCCTTCACTCATCCACTCCCTAGGGTGCGACAACAGTTCATTTGGAGACTGTGGGTATGGATTGCACCAAATATACTCCATGACACTTGGGTAAAAGATCTAATGGGTTTTTTTCCATTCAGTAGAGTAGAGGTCAGAACCACCACCACCCACCCCCCCCCCACCCCCCCAACGAGATTTGCTTGTGTCTGGGATCCACTTCAGCATTCGAGACCTCTACTGGTGCTCTATTCTGCTGGAGGCTGAGCTGGACCCAGTGACCAAGCTGCTTGGACGT
This sequence comes from Mormyrops boulengeri, assembly GCA_026781065.1. Lineage (NCBI taxonomy): Eukaryota > Metazoa > Chordata > Actinopteri > Osteoglossiformes > Mormyridae > Mormyrops > Mormyrops boulengeri. The sequence continues at coordinate 93,050 of JAODLD010000021.1, forward strand.
TTTATGTCATGCTGATCATGGCTTAGGGTCCATGGTCATGTGGTCATGGAAATGAAGGCGGCATGGTCCTTTTGAGGTGGAGCCAACGTTGACAGTTGAGGTCCCTGTTGTGTGAAGCCGTTGGAGAGCTTTGTGAAAACTATAAGCGTGGAAGGATGATGTTCTGCTAATGCTCTGCACAAAACATGTGGCTGTGTTGTTTTTGAGTTTATATTTTGAAATGATTGAAAGTGTCATTTTTGGCTTTAAAAGGAAGGAATGTCTAATTTTGTAAGGTTTTCAGTATTGCTTTTCTGTCTGCTACGATTGCACTTTGAGCTGAAACCTGAAGCAGAATCTTTCTTGTAATGACTGCCACCCAGCCTGTGTTTCACTCGTTTGAACTTTGCCTCCCACATTTTGGAAGATTTCTGTCCCCTGGCCAATATAAAGCAACATCGCGTCTGGTGATGGAAAGCAGTGTCCTTCCAGGTTCTGTAGAAGTGGATCACAGCACTACTTCAGTTCTGCCTTACAGTGTGAGTTTCCAGTGAAAACTCTACATCACTAGTTTATCGTTCATCAGAAGCTGCAGTCTTTGACCATCAGAGAGTTGTTTTCTTGCAGGAATACTCAATACACTCCCAAGCTAAATGTGAAATTGGGGCAGGGGTGCCATTTTTTTTTTTTTTATTTAATACTGTGTGGTTATACTCTGCCTTAAATGTTTAAGTATGAATGATTTTTTTTTTTTTTTTAACATTTGAATCATTTTGTTTTTGTCCTTTTTCATATCTGACAGTCGTGTCTACTCAGGGAAAGCCACGGATTGCTTCCTCGCTGGAAAAGTTCTACTCCATTAATTAAAACTAACATTTGTTTCATTACCACAGTAGTTTACAGGTAAATCTCTTTTTGATCTGTGTTCCTTTCAGTTTACTTATTGACCCTTATATTTGTCAAAAGTTTTATTGTCATGTTTGTCCCCCTTTCTGGCTGTGCTGAAATGTTTGCCTTGGAATCATTTGCTCTGTCCCTGTGGAACTGTTTGTCTTCCCTGTTCTCGGTCTTATGTTTGTTCAATTCTAATCTGTGGTCCGCAGAACTAGTTTGTCAGTCAGGAGCAAAGCCGTTCGTAGCTGTTAACGGTCATCGTTAACGGTCATCGTTAACGGTCATCGTTAACGGTCATCGTTAACGGTCATCGTTAACGGTCATCGTTAACAGTCATCCTCCAGTCTTCTCTATTTGCCCACTCAATGACAATGAGTGTCTGGATATTTTCTAGAGGAAATTACCAGTTTTGACTTTTTCCCAAGGCACAGGCTGCAGGGCTGATGCATTTGTCTGTCTGGCTTAACAACTTCACCCTGATTCAGTCAGGTTCTGATGTTTTCCATAGTTTTTCCCCACTATGCATTTTGAAGCTGTTTACATCTGATTACCAGCTTGTTCTCGGGGCCTAATTATCGTGGATTGAAGTATTGGTGTCGTGGCTCTGTGGCCTTGGAAGCATGGATTACTTGTAACACTCTGCTTTTAAACATGTTTATCAGCAAGACCGGTCTTTCAGGGTCTCTGCTGTTTATGCTCAGGTGAGAGGGCAGCAGCTGTGGATTCTGCACAAGAACCTTTTCACAGGTGCTTCCTTTGCAGCACTGAATGTAACTCGGAGTAAGAAAAGCAGACCAGCCACAATTATCACTGACAGTGAGTTAAACAGAGAAGGTACTGCAATGAACAACCATACACTGCTTGTTTAATATTCTGTGAATGTGGAGGCTTCATGGTTTTCATGCACTAAAAAATGTGGTCCTCGGGGGTTTGGTAATATTCAGCGGTGCCATTTTTTTATTATCATTACTGTTTTCACTTAAGGATGATAATGATCAATTCATTTCCATGCTTTTTTTTTGTTAATTTTAATTTATTTTTCTGTAATTTGGGGGGTCCCTTGTGAACTCAGTGATGGTGTGAGGGATGTTTGCTCCAGACCTTCCTGTAAGATGGAGGAAACATGTGAACTGAACCGTTAGTGAATAGATGTTGGGGAAGGGTCAACCAGTGTTACCGAACATTATCGAGCCTGCGGTGGAGTTTTGCGTTCCAAATAAAGGTGTTCTGTTCCTGGCAAAGTTGATATTTGCATTCCTTACTAGTATCTAACTGCTTGTGTCTGGAATTGTCACTTTAGCGTCTGATCGGTGTGGGTACAAAAAGCTGCCACTCCATGGACACTGACCCCATCATCGCCTGTGGTGCTATGCGGTCTAGCATGTCTTTTATAGGAATAATAGCCAGACACTGTCAGCCAGAGAAGGTTACGATACATATGCATGTGACCTGTAATCACATGAATTGTATGCAAGTGAATATTGGCCAGATCCGACCATAAAGAACCCAAAGCAAGTGTTATAATAGTAGTAGTGGTTAATAATAACTAAAGTTCTTGTGAGAGAATTGTATGTGTGGACTTGTGTACACTAATCACCCATAACATTAAAGCCAATGATAGGTAAAGTGATTATCTCATTGCAATGGCATCTGTTTCTAGAAGTTGATGTGTTTGGAAGCAGGAAAAATGGGCAGGCATAAGGATCTGAACGACTCTGACGACGGCCAAATTGTTACGGCTAGACCGGTGGGTCAAGGCATCTCCAAAAAGGCAGGCCTGGTGGGGTGTTCCTGGTATGCAGTGGTGAGTACCTACCAAAAGTGGCCCACAGAAGGCCAGCCGGTGAACCAGCGATGGACTCAAGGGCACCCAAGGCTCTTGGGGAATGTAGACAAGCCCATCCGATCTGCATCCTACAGGAGAGCTGCAGCATAAATTGCTGGAAAAGTTAATGCTCTGTATGGGGCTGTGTATCCGCAGACCGGTCAGAGTGCCCATGCTGACCCCTGTTCAGTGCTGAAAGAGCCTACAATGAGGATATGAGCATCAGAACTGAACCACGGAGCTATGCAAGAAAATGGCCTGGTCTGATGAGTCATGTTTTCTGTTACGTCGTGTGGACAGCCAGGTGCGTGTGCATCATTTACCTGGGGAAGAGAGAGCACCAAAATGCACCTAACAACATACCTGAGTTAAAGGATCTACTGCTAATGTCTTATCACAGGACACCTTCACATATCTTGTGGAGTCCATGCCTCGAGGGTCAGAGTTATTTTGGCAGCACAAGGGGGACCTACACAATACTAGGCAGGTGGCTTTCATTTTACAGCCGATGTGCAAGATGTGTATGTGTCTGTGTGTCACACGATTGACTAGGGTGTTCCTCTGACAGTTATGCATGTTGTCAGACTACGTGGCTGAAGAAATAAGCACTTCTGGCTATTTGACATATACTTCTCAAAGTGAACAATGGCGTGTGACCCCCTGAAGTGACACATCTAAGTCATGGTAGGACATACTAGTTGTACTTCGCAGCTTTGTTTGTCGCCTTTATTTTTACATGTTGATGCCTGTTTTCCGAGGCTGTGTTTTTATCATTTAGTGGAGGTCGCCGGTTCAAACCCAGCCTCAGCACGTCTGTGGGTCCTTGAGCAAGGCCCTTAACCCCCAGCTCCCTGGGTGCCGCTACAGGTGGCTGCCCTTCGTGGACAGTTGGAAGCTGAGGGAGGTATAAAGACAATTTCCCCAGGGGGATAAAGTATCTATTATTGATTATTATTATAAGATTTCTAATTTTGTGGAAATTTTTGTAAATCAGATTTATCACTGAAATTAAACAAAACAAAAAAAACTCGATACAGGTAATTAACATATCTGAGCATAAAATAAGTAGGTTTACAGTCGCTCTTTGCAGTCTCCCCCCCCCCAAAAAAAATTAATAATAAGGACTTGGATTGCCTCCTCGCGGAGAAAGGTTAGTAAAGGTTACCCAAGGTTAACCAAAACATCCACGTCGCATCCCCGTTGTAGTGTGTTCTCATCCTCAAGAGGGGGCGCTCGGACCTTGCATTTTCACCCAGCGCACGCCTTCCCGGCTGCCATGACGGCGCGCAAGCGCAGTATGGTCCCCCGATCAAAACTTGGGGCGGGGGGGGGAATTTCCTCTAGTAGGGCCTCCGTGAATTCAAGACAATCAGCGGGGGCGAACCGTTCGGGAAGCGTCCGGCTACCGCCGCACACGCACTGGACCGCGTACGTGTAATTGTCCGGCGCCGTCAACCAGCGTGAAGCCGCGCCGCAGCCGTCCGGCCGTCTGCGGATTCGCGGCGCTTTTTTTTGTTGTTTGTTTTTCGTCGGCGCTACTCGCTGCACACCTACGGTAAGCGAGCCGCCTCGAAATGCGCTAAGAGGACCGAGGCGGGAGGAAAGAAAGACAGAGAAAAGCAGACGGAAGACGGATACCCAGCTCGTCGCGTATATTCGTTCCTAAGCGCCGCGTCTTGGACTGCATTCTCGCCGCGGGTGAAATCCGTTTTCACGTCCGTTGAAGGGAGAGGCGGACAGCGCTCTCCACCTTTACCAGCAGTTGAGACGTCGCCGAAAGGCTCGGCCGTTGGATGGAGTGACCGCCGCAGAGCACCGGCCCCAACGTCGCGTTTCCTGCTTCGCTTCGCCGAGTCTCACCGTCCGCCAGACGACGCCGGCATCGCCGCCCCGCTCAGAGACGAGGTACGGCGGCGGGCTGAGCTCCGCATGCCTTTGTGCGTCTCCGGCTTAGTGCCCCTCCATATGAATTCACATTATTTTATTGCCTCAAGCTACGTGTGGTTCCCCAAGGAAAATGGCCTTTTTGTAGGTAACTTCTCCCTGACAGCCATTCATGCAGCTGCGTCGCGCGTCAGTACCCGACATGTGGCTGTTAAAATGCGTTTTAAAGCGGCTGCAGACACGGATGTGTGTCTGTGCGCCGACAGCCTCTGCATCCTGCCTCTAAAGCAAACGCAAGTAATGTATCTGCAGGCTGTTACTGTAACATTTGGATCGCATCTTTTCTTATTACGTTTGCCTCAGCTAAAAAATGTAACAGAGTCGCCGTAACCCGGGTATTTTCCCCTCGTTTGAAAGGTGTGTCATTCTCCAGGGAGCGATGGATAACGTAGTCGCACCGTTGAAAAGGTGTTTCGTGCGTTTTTGGTGTCCTGCATTTCGTTTTGTGGGTTAAACAATTTGGATTGTTAAATTTATTGATGTGTTGTTATCAATGTCTTACAGTTTAGTGCAGTAGCATTTGCGGTATGAGAAAAGCTGGCGTTGGATTGATATCCATGTTTATATGTGAAGCGCTATTCCGTAAGTTAATTAAAACGTCAGATTTGATATGTAATGCAGGGTAGGCAGGAGAGTCTTTTAGCTTGCTCAGTCATTTGTGGCTTCGTTCTGCTTAGACTTTTTTTCGAAGCTGGAGATGAAGAGGAAGTCATGAAACTTGACATTTCACTGGTATTTTCTCTCTACACTGCTGCCTCTGAAAACGGAGTGATTCACATGTATATCCACAGAGTTACTACTGGGTTTTTCACCCCAAGAGCCCTCTGGCCATGGAAAAAAAAAATCTCCACACTGATGGAGATTTGGTCAAACTCAAAGCCAGCCATTGAGAACATGCTGCATACGGAATGAGGTCCCATGGTTTACCAGCTGTTAGCTTGGAGCATCTGAATGAAGTGAGCATGTTTTTAGCATTGTTTTTTGTTAGTGTTTGAGGGAACCTGCAAAAGAATTTAGGTTTGTTAGACTAAGCTTTGAGGAGAAACGCGTATTACATACATAATGGCTGTGAAATGATCGCTATGATATTAATAGACTAAAATGATTCGCAACCGTGCCTTGATCTTGCTGTTTTGCTCAACAGAGCTTCTGATTTGATTTCGCTCCTACCTCACAGAGCAATGCGTTTTAGCAGGAACATCTTTTAATCGCAGCTGCAGTTAAGGAAACTGGTCTCTCAATTAGGGCAGCCTTCTGACAATGATTTGTTCTATTTTTATACGTCCCAACAGCCTTAAAAGGAAGACGCTTATTTAACGTACATATTAGTGTGAGAGAGTGCAGTGTGTAGCCAGCAACTCGCAATCATGGGCTTTTCTCCTAGGTCATCAGGTCATTCGACGTCTTGGATGAGATGGGAGTTCTTGTTGTTTAGTAATGTGCAGGATAGTTTGCCTTTGCTGTGGCCAGGATGGAGCATGCATGCATCCTGATTGTGTGAATAAAAGAGCCAGTCTGGATGGCAGAGGGAGGGGTGTGGATTCTCGGGTCTGCCCGCTGGAGTGGGGTGGCAGTCTGCTGCTGCTCTCTGTGTGTCAGTATAGCAGCTGTCCGGGCCCTCAGGATAGCCCCTGGCCTGCCGCCCCTCACCCGTGGAGCAGAATGAGAGCATTGTTGCTGATGTATGGAGCCCAGTGAAGTGGCGGAGGTCCATCTGAACGGCGGCTGGGGGAACAGGCTGCTTCCCAAGTTGTGTCACTGAGTTCTTGCCAGCACACGTGTGCCACGGTCTGGAGGAGAGGGAGGTTTCTGTACACACAACAGTGCTGCCCGGTGCTCATATGGGCGGGTGCATGCTTGGTTTTACTCACAACAAGACGAGGCTGTTGAAGACTGGTGGGAAGGGGCTGTTGGCATATTTTGTGTGTGTGTGGGGGGGGGTTGTTCTGAATATTCAGTGTCGTTATGTCTCTCTATTCTGGTAGCTGAGACTGATTCAGGCAAATCAAGTGATCTTTCAAAGATTAAAACTTAATTTCTTAGGCACAAAGCAGCCCCCAGAGCAGGCAATGTGGATTAAGCGAAAAACCTCCCTTGTCAGGCAGAGTCCAGTGTTTATGGAGCACCAGTGTTGCAGTTCTTTTTGTCTGAGCGGTATTACATGCCCTTAGTTGTTCTCAGTAATTAAAATACTCAGAAAATCAATTTTGGGCTTTCACGAACAGCTTCTGCCAGCTTATTCATAGAGTCATGTGGAGCCTGATTTGCATTAGATATGCATTACTTTTTTGGGGGAACCTTTTTGCATGTGACCTTATAAAAGCTTCATAGCTGCCAAGCCAATGAATTTGAGAGACCCAGCCGATCAGTCTCTGTCGCACTGGGTTTGCCACAGACTCACCTGGGCAGTCCATCGGGGGAGCTGCCTCCTCATGGTGGTCTGGGAAACCTGATGGAGCATGACGTTCTGAATGAGGAAGTGGGCCACACATGCTCAACAGGTGGAACAGCGGGCAGCTGCTTGGAAATGGCACGGGGCAAGGGGTGCTGATGCGGTGAGCACAGCTGGACCAGCCTGTGCTCAGCAGGAACAGCAAACGGGTCGCTCTCTTTCTACCTCCATCTATACACAAGTCACTTCAGTAACTGTCTCTCTGATCAAGTAACATGGGAGAGGTTGGTCTGTGACTGTAGCTAGAATGACGGGTTCAAAGGTGAAGGAGGAAGTGAAGCAGTCCTAGCTGTTTGTGATTGGTCGTCAAATGAGCCTGGCCTGTTTGTGTTGTTCTGGTCAAGTTAATATTCACCCAGCTGACCTTACCATTAACAAGCAAATCAGGGATTCAGTTTTCATTTTGTGGTACCATTTGATTGAACTTATTCTGCTATTATTTGTATTTTAGAGACTTCCTCTTTCATAAGAGAGCTTGGTTGGGCCTGTCCTCTCTCACCACAGTGTGGCCGATATCTGCAGATGTGAGTTCGCAGGTTAGGCCCCTGAATTTCCCGCTGCTTCAGTTACTCGGCTGCGAAGTGCAGAGATGGCTCCCGTGTCCAGTTATTCAAATGCTGGGCTCTAGCCGTGCAAGTAAAGTTCTGTGTTTTGTGTAGCTGATTTGAATTAATGAGGGGTAGATAAATTACAGGCTCTGGCCACATAAGGTCACTTCCTCCTGCAGCCTAAGCCAAGCCAGGGTTGAAAGAGATGAACAAGACCTGCTTCCCCTCTATCTTCTTAGTACCGTCCGACATGTGCCTTTTAAAGGAACCCCAGTGTTTGTAAGTGCTCTTGTGAGTTTAAAATTACAGCATGGTCGATATGTCCATGATTAAGAAATAAGCTATACATTGTGGCTGTGGACAGCAGTTCTTTCCATTCTATTTTTGAATACCTGGCCTTGCCCCGCCTCCCTTAAAAAAAACCTTGTTTTGCTGTAGATGAGTGTGGTTGCCACATTTGAAGTGTCACTTTTTCGCTCTGCACTTTCACACAAACTTTTCCATTCTGTCTTTCTCTGTCCCCTCCTCTCCTGTGCAGGGGTTGCATTAGATTCTCTTGTGAGTTTGAGTATATTTTCTTTTGTCATTTGTGCAGGGTGTGGTGCCCTTCATAACCATCTAACATACAAAACAGTTTTATATACAGTGCTTTTTAAGAACTCCCAAGTAGCTCAAGTCTGATGCCCAGTTGTTAATTAAATATTGGCTGATTAATTATTAATCAGCTATTTTTACCTCTACCTTTTTCGCAGATGATGTACTGAAATCACAAGTACTTTATTGCCCCCTTAAGCCCCGATACGGATTGTTACAACAGAGAAAGTCTGCATATTGACAGTGGAATCAATGCTGTGGGTATGTGCATGAGGCGCCAGCAGGAGCTCTGCATGCCTGCTCTCAGCTGTCTGGGTTAGGAGTCGAACGCCTCTCAGTAGGCCTGCAGGTGCTGTTGTCGCACAGCCTTGGGATTTCCTTTTCTTCGAATTAAGTCTTCTATTCCGTTTCTCAGCCTGTGATGCTGCCCTTGGTTTACACGCCTGAATATGAAGGTGTGGGCACTGTAGATTTAAGGCAGTGCTAGTGTGCTTATTTCAGATGGGGCGTGGGGGGTAGCAATCTGTAATGGACTCCAGTGAGGCTCCCAGATGTTAATGGATGTGTGCAGACGGTGTAGCCACAGCAGCACGCTCCACTTAGAGTGCACCCACAGTCCCTCGGGAGGAGTCTAGCATCCCCCTTTGTAGCCTGCCTCATCTCTTTTGCTTACCTCTTTGGTCTCTAATCAGGTAATGAAGCTCCCACAGGAGCCCTGGATACTCCATCCCCTCCCCACTTCCCTGCATGCCATCCACCTTTGCTGCTCCTCTCGTGGTGTGCCCTTTCAGCCTGGAACTTACTGTATATTCCTTGCCTCCCTCCGGTACCACCTTCCACCGCAATCAGCTTCATTAGCAGTGTTGCTATTAGCCATATGGCTGATTTGGATTCTTTCCCGCATGAACTTCGCTCCCTGCAGTGGGGGTGGGGTGGGGGGTCCCTGGCATGTTGAGCCTCTGAAATCATAAACCCCTGTGTAGAGATGTATTCATCATTAACAAGTGCCGCCAGCAGGGCGTGGGGTCGCGTATTTGCACCATGCACCTGCAGGCCTGTCTGGCTGCCCTGGCAGCGCATTACGGCCCGCCTCCTCTGCTCTTAACGAGGCAGCTTGTTTGACTCGTAACAAGGTCTGAGCCACACGCATGACTTGTGTTTGAGTCGCCATGCTTTTCTGACGGAAGCGCGGTATGCCTCTGGTTCTCGATGGAGATGCTGTTCTGTGAATGCTTCACTTGTTCACCCACAATGCTGCCGTTGTCTTGACCCTGCAGCTCTATTTAAATCTGGTTTTTAGTTTGACCTCCATGTTAAAGTGAGACCTCGTTGCATCTTTCGGGACGTAGCAAGACACTTGGTTTGTGGCCCTTTCCCTTTATCCCTATTTAGAAGTGGAAGTTGGTATGGAAAAGTGCTTCCCAGCACTGCCGTAGTTTCTGCTCATGTTTTTCCGAATATATTTGTCATGTTTCAAGGAAGCGTGAGAACTGAAGTTTCTGGTTTGTGTTTGTTGTGGATTTTGGGCATCACATGCTGTCCTGCCTGCTACTGTGGTTTGGGGACTGGGTGTTCCCCTTAACACTGGCCTGGGGCAGGTCAGGACCAGTGGGACACATACTCCTTCCCTTCTCACGCCAGAGCCCTAGTGGATCTGTGACTGCAGTCCAGCTGTGTTCTTAAGAGACTCATCGTTGGGGCTCCGCAGCCCAAACACCTGGGCCTGCTTGGGCCAAGTTGGCCGAGGTGAGGGCGACCCCACCATCTGCATGGTGGGAAATGCTCTCAGAGCGGGAGGCTGTGTTGATGGAAATCTCCGGTGTGAAGGCAGCGGCTTTGAAGGCTAGGGCAAAGGACAACTCTGCAGGGAGACAGGCAATGAGTGGGGGCCTGGTCTGGGACAAGACAAAGACAGGAGCCTTAAATGAGTTGGGAACCACTTGTGTGCTTGGTATCCTGCAGAGTACATACTGGCCTATCCAGAAACCATGTGTGGTCTGTTCTGTTAGCTGAGGCATGTTCAAATTCTAGACCTTAGTGCTTTGATTGCCTTGATGAATATTCAGTTTATTGATTGTATATGACTGTAGTGGTTTGCTGAATGACATGATCTGTGTTATATCTATTTGACATACTAGATTCTAATTCAGGCGAAAGTATTATGCCATGAATCGGAAAAGAAGAAAATGTATTGTCATTTCGCCCACCCTAAAGTCACCCTGAAGACGATGGTTGCTAGGTAACTAAATGATAAGATGATGTAATGCTGCAGGAAGTGCGTTGTCGTCCTCTTTGAAGGAGATTGTTCCTGTCTTGGATAAAGCAGACAATCCATCGGTGGCCCCATGTTGAGCACCTGAATATTATTCACCCAAAGAAAGCAGGGGAAATAATAGCACAGTTTGAAGAACCACATCTTGGCGTCACTTCTTGAGAGTGTCGGTGCTGAGCTGTGCCAGGGGTTTGGGTCCCTAGTGTGAGAGGGCGGGAGGATGTGACAGATGAGCAGGAAGTGCTGCTCTCCGCCTCGCTACCTTCATGGCGGCCACTCCTGCTCCTTCAAACCCCTGTGATGCCTTGCCGGAAACGCTCATCCCCCCCCCTCGTTTCGATGGCTCTGGGTGATTTTGACAAAGATGGCTGACACTGTCAGCCTCTATATTTCTTCACCATTGCTCGCTACTACTCTTGACAGAGGTATAATTTCTTCTCAGTTCAGATTTCATGAAGGATAATCCCCTCCTTTCAAAGCGTATTGTTTTTCTGGATGTACTTCTATCTTTGCTTTTGTTCACGGTCACTGGCCTCTTGAGATGCTGTCTATTCTCTCACTTGGTTGGTGTTCCTTTGACAGCTTGCGGTTGATAATTTTACATGCTTCTTCCCCTTCCTTCCTTGATGGAACCAGAGAGTAGACTTGCCTGCAACTGAATGGCCGGCCGCGCCCATCAGATAGTTGGGCCACTCACTTAATTAGAATGTGACAGCTGTACTTATATGGGCTTATGTTTCTTTGAATCAGGAGGTGGTGTGGGGAGGAGTAGCAGGTGTGAATGTGGACAACAGATTGACGGCACTGCAGAGGGGAGTGAGGACGATGGGGATGAGCAAGCAGTGGCCAATTTCTCTATGCCAAGTCGGCCCACATGGGGTCAAATATAGGTCAGATGCGTGCTTGATGATCCATGACGTGCAGCCGGCCAGCAAACCTGCCTGGCCTCTCCCCCGCCCCAGCTCTTAGTGGTAATGTCATGGTGCTACTCTACACCCCATGCAAAACCAGAAACAGCAGAGATGTAACTGTGAGCCTTTGCATCCTGTTGGTGCTTTTGCTAAAATGCTATGAACAGTCTGCAGCGTTCTTAATCCAGGTATGCAAATCACCGTTCCTGTTGACTGAAAATGGCATTTCTGTCAGTTTGTGGCAGAAAATCAGCAGCCTACTGAGTGTGATCAAGCGTCAGGGTCAGAAGAGGTGACATGGAAGGGGCTTGGCTGAAGTATGTTACACAGGGATGGGTACAGAAAGGGCTTTATTAATGATGGAGTTTCCCCATTCAGATGTTAGTGGGCTGCAAAGGGGTTGGGTTAACGTTAGGAATGCACCGATACCGATGGTCTGATATCATGCTCATGTCCTACTCCTCGTTGTAACAATGTGCTGATGCCTATAACTGATACCACATAATGACATCATTAACGAGCAAAATATGCCGGATAAAATATCTGTGGTTTGGATATACTTCAAAATAAATAATGAAATCCTAAGCATAGTGCAAACTGTGCTCTGCTAAACTATCAAGAGGAGGTATGAAATCAGGTTCATATAAGACTAGTAAACGTATAAAAACTAAACCTAAGAAAGACTGACAGAATCGCCGTCAACAGCTAACGCTCTGCTGCAACCAAACATGCGGCAAACCCTAGTGCAGACAGAGGAAATATCAAGTGATATACCTCATGCAATGAAGATAACAAGCTGTTTCCTAGTCGGACACAATGTCATAATGGTGGTACACAGAGCACATGATACTTTCTGAGGTGGTACATAGTATAAAACTGCTTTGGTGGTTTTAGAGTGACATGCTTTTAAATCATAATTAAGCCACCTATCCATCCTGGCTAGTCTTAATGTCGGCTGTTTAGTGGATTATCTGTATATAGTTTTGTTCAGCTTTTCACCTTTGGTTTGGCAGAAAATATTGCCCTGCTTGGCACTGCAGTGGGAGGAGGGTGTTTTCGTTTATCCCAATATTTTTAAGTTAAAATAAGGCACATCATTTTTTAGACATCGCACTGCCCAAATGGGTATCGGTTTCGGCGAGTATCAGAAAGCTCAGTACTCATACTTGGTCTTAACTAAATGGTACTGATGCCATTTTTTTAACATAAAAGGGAACATAAGTCATTCTCACAAGACAAGAAGTAATTTAAAAAGTTTTGCATGTTCGCACTTTGGAACAAATGAAATGGAACTTAGACAGGTGACAGGATTTGGATCTCTGTAGGGCATCACATCTCATTAGTCATTAATAAGGGATGTCCAGAATTTCGCCTCGCCCAGGACTTCATCTGCAATCCATTGTGGGTGAAGAAACTTTAGTCCAGAAGAGGTAGAGACTCAATAGACTGATTGTCAAAAACACAGATGGCAGAAAATGTGACATCACTCTCACTACCAGATTTCCTCCTGTGTCATTCTTATTGTTTCTGACTTGCGAGATGCATTTGACTGCGGAGTGTAATTTCTTATTTTGGATCCTAACTTCAGCCAAGCTTTCAGTGGATGCGTCAGAGCATAACACATTAGTCCCAGGCCTTCAAAGCTCTTACAGGAAAACATTTTACTGTACAGGCCATTTCCCGAGACACTCTAGGAGTAGGCATCAATCCTGAGCTCTCGGCATTAAGGCTGAATGATATTGGGGTGTGTGGGGGGGTTGAATATACATTGCAATATTTGCAATACATTTTGAGATATTTATAATACATGAGTTGAACATTTACTCAAACTATAGTCAAATGGAACTATCAATAGTCAAATAATTTGGTGATTTGTCGGTAGTTGTGCCAACACACTAAGCACTGCTAAAATCATCTGCTTTTTCTCTATCGTCTCTGTGGAATCCAAAATATTTCCATACAGCAGAAGACTGTCTTTTGGTGACTGGTTCTTGTTCGCTTTTGTTCTCTTCACCCATTTTTGCAAAATTTCTTACAAATGAACTACACTGTCTGAGTCCAACAGCAATAACAAAAATGATGGTGACTGCAAGAACAGTGGTGAACAATCATTAAAATGGCAAAACTTGCCAAGTTTTGTTTCCTGTGGCAGAGTAAAAATAGTACAAATTTTTTGATGGACTCATCTAGGGGCGCACGATATCACATTGCAATATGTCAAATTTCTGTTAGTAATATTGCAATATTTATAAAACAAATTGAGATTAAATTGCCCAAAAATGTTCTATTTGACTATAGTTTAACGTGCTAATAGTGTGTCATAAGTTTGACGCGAGTTGTCAACAAGCACAGTGCAGTGCTGATGAATGTGAAAGTGATTATTTCTGAAATGATATATTGTGCAGCTCTGTTCTCAACCCAGCTGTCTATTGCAATCCTTGCAGTGTGACAATTGCATGTGCATAACACGCTGTCGATATTAAGATTGCATGTCATGCAGGCCAACTCTGCATCTTTAACTAGTAGAATGATTGAAATGGTACAGTTAAATTGTCTGCTACCAAGAAGGATTTAGTTCTTAAGCTCTTCCATAACTTTGTATATTTGAATAATAAGAATGAACATTCAGGCTATTCATAAAAATGTTTTGTGTGTTACTAAAATTAAGTTGCACTTTCCCTGCATATGAAAGCAGAGGTTGTTTGTTTATTTCAGTAGCAAGTGTTCGAGTACAGTGTAGCACAGGGGTCGGCAACCTTTTTAAAGCTTAGAACCATTTTATCCTAAATGTCTGACACACGATTTACAAAGAGCCGCAATGGATAAAGAGGGTTTGAGATACGATGCTTAATACGATATCAGTATATATGCATTTAACACGAAACAAAACTTGAAGTACTTACAAAAAATAAAGAAACAATTTTGGGGCGTGGAGGCTCTCATTTTTAAATCACTTGGACGCAAAGGTGACTGAAATCACAATATCGTTTAGTTCTGTATCGATAGTCTTCACCCTCACTCCTTCTTTCTGAGTAAAGTTCCTTTGGCTCTGCAGTCATTTGGCCTTCGCTTTCCACTTCACTACTTGTTCCTGTGCTGACCGAGCTGTGCAAAATGTCCTCACCACTCTGAACTCAGCTGGCTATAATATGTAAATCTGAGAAAATTATAATAATTTTACAAAGTCCTGGGAAGGCGTGGTGATGATTTACTACAAAAAGTATATGAAAGAATTAGGAATCCCAATAAACTTTGAAGCCTATATCCAATCTCGGACACTGAAGAAAGCTATTTGACCAGAGACGTACTCTCATTGTAGAGAATGACTTTGAGGATGATGTAAATGATGTAGTTAAGCCATCACAGAAGCCTCATTCACATATACATAAAGAAATATCTAAATGATATAAAATAGTCTAAATGATAAAAATGATATTAACTCATAAATAAATGATGTATTTACGAAAGTATTATCATGATATGTTAAGACTTGAAAATGTGAATGCGTCTATCTTACTGAGACGCAGCCTCGTGCTCGGAGCCGCACGTGGCTTGCGAGCTGCAGGTTGCCGACCCCTGGTGTGGGGTATATCAGTAACTCTTCATCAAATGAATATACAGCAGAATATATTGGAGACAAATTGAATAGATTGTCAAAGACCAGTCCCTCGTTTATCCAGGGGAGCTGTCTGAGACCAGGGCCTAGTCACTGAAGCCTGTTTGGGTCTCTTAACTGCCTGCTTCCCACCTGTGGTGCTCCAGCATGCCAGCCGCAGAGGCCTGTAACGGCCGTGTCGGAGCCATGATTAATCATTTAGCTGTACAGTGTGACTGAGGTGTCCTTGAGGGAGCTGTATAATTTGCGATGACCCGTTTGTAGAAATGTTCCGACGCCCCATGCCCCTGCCCGTAATGTTTCACTTCCGGGACGCTGTTCTTAAGGTTGTTGTGCTTGTCGCTAAGCCGAGATATTTATACAAAATCTTTGCACCAGTAGAATTCAAGGTTTTACATTTGGACTTGGGCAAAGTAACAACCCAGGGGGTGTTTTTCACATTGCAGGCTCACACGGCTGTTTCTCTGGGATAATGAGGAGCGCCGGCTCAGATCGTACCTAAACCCTCGGGTAGGAATTCTCGACGCCTGTCCAGTCTTGCTGAACAGCTCAGCTGACGGCTTTTTTATTTATTTTTTGAAGCATCTCCTTGTCTGCACACACCCTGCACCCAGACGCACGGGGCATTTTGCAACCTGAAGGAGAATGCAGCTATACCTGTTTTCGCTCTCAAAGGTCCAAGCTCATTCCCAGAATGCTGAGTAGAATTCATCCAAGATGGAAAATCCTGACAGTGGGAGTCTAAGTTTGCATCTCTTTGGAGGTTTAAAGTGTTTCATGTTCATCCATTCGCTTACTTGTGCACGATCTCTTGAGAGTCTGTTTGCAAGGTTTGACCCCACACACTGAATCTGGCATCTACACCATGCTGGGTCTGTGATGGTTTGGCTGGGTTTATTATGCTGTTCTGGGGTGGGGGAACTGGCAGAATCGGATCTGTCTCAATGCTTGTGTGGTTCCTTAAGATAACGGGACTTGTGAGACCTCCATCACTGCACCCATTCTGTAATCCAGCAAACCTGAGCAGCGACAGGCAGTGGGTCCCTAGTCACTTCATGTTGTATGATTACCTTTGCATAGCCAAGCCCTTTTCTTAATTTATACATTATAGTGTTTTGTACCGCAGCATGGTTCATGAAGTCATTACTTTAATTTGCCTAAACCAGCAAACCATTTGATTCCCCGGCCAGTAACTGCTGTGCTATCTTTGGCCCAGGTTGTCCCGGTCTGTGTAATTGTTTTTTTGACATCCTGATGTTCCATCTAGTGCCACCAGGTGTGCTTGTGCTGGGCCTGCTGTAAAGATCAAAGGCAGAACTGTCTTTGGGCTTGGCTCACTCTGCTGAAGCCTTCAAGTCGTCTGGTTATTATTTTGTACCATTTCCCAGAGCAAAAATGATACACATTGGTAGATGTATGAAGGCCACTGGGAGAGTCTGTTTTGCATCCTGATATTTATTGTGTTCTGAAATGTTAATATCACATGCAAAAACAGGCACAAATCTGTGCGTTCTTTTGGTTTCACTTCAGGCTTTCATTGGATGGCCTCTGATATATGTCCATTATTAACTCCCGTTTTAAATGGATCATTTGCTTTTTTGGGTTATTTTGCTCCGGCTTAGAGAGACGATATTGACACATGGTGAGAGCACAAGACTCCACACCCAGTGTTTCTCTGATGCATATGAAGGTCAAGTGTGTTTGTGCTGGCAGCACATCTGAACAACTCTGCTATCTTCATGAGCAAGCGCCGAAACAGCGGTGGAATTTAATCCAAAACCCAATGTTGACAAATTTTTTAAAAATCCATTGTCACCTTGGTATAACTCTGG
This sequence comes from Mormyrops boulengeri, assembly GCA_026781065.1. Classification (NCBI taxonomy): domain Eukaryota; kingdom Metazoa; phylum Chordata; class Actinopteri; order Osteoglossiformes; family Mormyridae; genus Mormyrops; species Mormyrops boulengeri. The sequence continues at coordinate 109,917 of JAODLD010000021.1, forward strand.
AATTTGGCTGATGTGTGCGTTTGTTGACGTGTTTAGCTGTCTGAGGCCATGCCATTCCCACATGAAGACTTTCCTCTTCAAAGCCTGTGTTAATGTATTGACGACTGCCAGTTATACGAGTGAATCTCAGAGTTTGTAACTGGATTATTGTCTTGCCAGTTTAAGAGCGAGTCGCACAGCCCCTGACTTCAGTTGAGACGCACCAACTGGGTTTTCCCTCCTTCGTGCTCAGATGTCAGAGATGTGCGAGCATGCTCTTCAAAGCTTGGCTGGTCCTCTGCACTGAGAGCTGTGCACATGGAGGCGTTCATGAGTGCACATGGCTCTCAGACTGCTGTGAGCACTTCTTTACTGTCGACCCCCATGGCCGAGGCGCCAGTAGCACTGGCTCTCTCTCCACCTTGGTGGAGATATTATGTTCCTGCTAACATGAAGCCAAAGCTCCCAACGCTGTCCCTGTCTCTCCCTGGCCCTTTGAAGGATGCAAACCTGAGATTGATTATGTACAAATACTCACCAAGGCTCTCAAATGACATACTTGTCCCTTCAGGACTGCATCCCAGCTTAGAATCGGTGTCACAGAGGTGAGCTGTGGGTAGTTGGTGGTGGAGTGGGTGTGGCCAGCGCTGATTTGGCGGGCTCTGATCAACTCCCCCTTTTGTGTAAATGGAAGTGAGCCTCAGGATGAGGAGCCAATTACCCCCTACCCCACCCTGTCAGCCTGCAGGTCCCTCCCCACAGGCTGAGAGATTAGCTCCAAACACTCTTTTGTGAGGAAAGCCACCTCGTATGCCCCCTCTGCACTCCTCTGGTGGGAGCTCGGGGCGGTCCCATGCAGTAGGTCCCAGCGGCAGTGTGGGGGCGTGGTGCCGGTCGCAGGATCACCGCATGTCGAGCGGGTGCACAAAGGATGCACTCTGTCCGCAATCTGAAAAGGGGCTCCGGCCCAGCGAACAGCCGTGGTATGTCCTCAGCCTCCCAAAGTCCCAGTGCAGCAGTCAGGCAGCTGGAATCCTATTAACTTCGCATGAGAATGAAATTCACGAGGCCTCTGGTTATATATAAATCTAACAGCTCCAATGCTTGTTTTTGAGGTTTTTGTTGTTATTGGGTTTCACTGAACATGAGTAGATACAGCCCAATGTATGGTGAGTTCTGATTAGGCTGAGCGCTTGGCGGAGATCCCACCCATCACGAGGGTTCAGTTGCTGTTGCAGATGCAGAGCGCACACAACATGCTAGGTCATTCATCCTCCCCTGTGCGGTGATGTCATCCTCCCGTGGTCAGTGTGATGAGGCACTCCCCAAACACCGCTTCACTGGCCAGCAAACAGAACTCCATAGCGCATGTGTCGTTGACGGTCCTGTCCTGATGTAGGCAGGAATGTTTATAGGGGTGTTGTAGCACTAGACAAGTTATGACCAGTGCGCTCTCACCTACAGGCTCCTGTTTCCTCCAGCGTAACTACAGATCATTTTCCTGCCCATGCCTCTCTTCCCAGAGAATTCAGCCTGGGGTTATGATCGCATGTCAAAGTTAGGGGCAGAGGGTCCAGACTCTGCTCCACCCTCCAGAATAGTGATGTTTTGAATAGTTTAGGTCACTATAGATTGTTTTTTTTTTTTTTTTTTTCTCCCTCCCCCTCGTCTGGAAGTGCCTGCGTCCTGGAACCACCCCCTGCCTCCCTCTGCTCAGCATTACTCAGTGTTTCATCAGCGGTCTCTCGATCCCCCTTCCTGTCGGCTCGGCGCTGGAGCTCACAAGGCCCCCATTGGGCATCTCTGCTGGTTCCCCGCCCAGCATGCCCTGAGGAATCCTCCCTCTCCTGCCCCCCGCCTCGTGTCATCTCCGGCGTATTTTTAGTTCGTAGCCATCAGATTAGCTGCCTCTGTATTTTGTGGCAGCAAGCGCGAGGACTGACGTGTGAAAAAGCGGCCTTCCGACTACCCGGTAGTGCTGAAAAAGCCCGCCGAGGAAGAGAATCCTGTGTCTGTGCATCGCGCATGAATGCATAAATGCATAAATGCAGCGTTCTGTCTGCACTATTGAAGCTCTCCCCGCGCCACTCGTTAGCTTCACTTAGCATCCGTAGCTCTATGCTCTGTCTTTTCGAATAGCGGTAAGGTAGCGGATGTTTTTGTTTACTGTTAGGTCGGTGCGACTTGTCTTGGGAACTCCTAGGTTCTTTCTCTATTGCTCTTCCCCATTGTCTCGTGATGGAGACGAGTAGTGCATGTGCCTCCCTGGCTGCAGCTCGGATGCACTCCCCTCCTGGGATCTGCTGGGGAGCCCTGGGGAAAGATACTGGGCCGACTGTGATTCGGAGTCTGAGCCCGAAGGCTCCCTCTTCTGTCGCTGCCGTGCCAAGCTGAATGAGGCACAAAAGTCTACATCAGATCTCCTGCATGTTAACAGGAGCCTCAGTTACGATCGGGATTGAAAGCATGCTAATCCTGAGCTTCGCAAGTAGCACCAGCTGTAGAGAATTAACGATGACAGCAGCACTCGCATCCTCCAACTCTGATCTCACAAATTAGGGGACCAGCAGAAAAAAAGTGGTGGAGACGTGTTTCTGATAGGAGTCCATGTTGCTTATGCAGGCGAGCCTTATATACCAGCATGATCTTTGTTTATCGCACGCTGGAATGTGTTTCAGACGATACACATCTTGAAGCGTTGGCAACGATCTGACACATTAACCATACATATGAAGCAACTACTATCGCAATGTGATATGATTTGCCACAACTGTGATGCAGTTTAATTCAACGCGATATGATATGATATATGCATCGCAAACATGCCTCTCGTGCGAGACTTGAATGAGAGAGAATTGGCACTGACAACAGTGGAGAACTGGAAATGACAGAGCACGCTTAAGGAACAGTTAACATGTATAATTCTTGGTCACATTTCTAAATAATAAAAGCATAGGGTCTCTACTAAAAATCATATTGATGTAGCCTTGGCCATTTGCTGCTTCTGCCTCCAACTCCAATGGACAGGGCAGACCAGGCCCGAGACCAGACGTGGACATTTCAGGTCCAGAAAGTAAAAATCCAGACCAAGATTTTATTTCAACCAACCAGGTGAGTGTAATGAGTCAGTCACAGAGTACTCAACTGGTTGGTTAAAACAAAACCTTGATCTGGATTTTTTACTTTCTGGACCTGAAATGTCCACCAAGCTGTGGTGATACTCTGTGGTGTGTTTTGGTATGTTGGTGATGTGACATGCTTGGCGAGGATGGCACAGGCCCAGATGTGCCTCAGGGGCAACTGCTGTGACAGCCACACTTCAGGTGTTCTGACCCGGCAGGGAATGCAATACGATGGGAGAGGTGGGTCACGGTGAATACAGTTTGGAGACGTATGTGACTTAACGAAATAAAACCAAAGACTTGCTTGTATGCCTGTGTGTTACAAGTATGTTATTTCTTAAATAATAAAATAGCAAAGCAATCAGATTCTTCCTCACTGTCCCATAAACATAAGAATGAGTTGCCGATTCTTCTCCCTTCACGATCGAAACAAAGAGAGCCGTTTGGTGCAACAATTTACAATAGCGACAAACGTTAGGCAATGTACATAAAAGATGGGCGAATACAACAATCATGACAAGTGCAGCCGTGGCCATGGGTTTTGAGAATTACACAAATATTCATTTTCAGTCTGCTGCCTCAGTTTTTATGATGGCAATTTGCCTGTTTATTAGGCCTGTTTATTTCAAAGCAATAATATTTAAAAGGCAGTTTTAAATCGTTCATCATACAGTATCGATTTAGTATTGAATGTGCATTGCTGTCGATGTACCAAAGCTGGTAGTAGTACTGAAGTAATTTTTATTTATTTTTTTTTTTGTGTATCTATACAGTTCTAAGTGGCGTATCTCCCTGTTGCTGGAACGGTGTGCCATGCCATTGTGTGCACATGTGTGCATGTATCTGCCCACCTGTCCATGCCATGTGATGGACTTACAACTTTGTGCCTTAAAAATTAGATTTTGTTGCAACAAATGTTTTTTTTGAGAAGTTTCACTGGGGCTAATGAGGATGAGTTTCTGTGGATGAATTTCTGTGAAGAAAAGTGACAACTGGCTCTTCCATCTTTTCTAATTTATTGCTTGAGATCACTGATGGTAGACGTTGAGTTGTGGGGTGTAGGCTGTGTTGGTCTGCGTTCTGTCTGTCCTGCTTAGTGTGTGTAGTAAATGAGAGGTCCGTCCAGAAGGGCCTTCTCCTTGTTGGCGTGCGCCTTGCCGTCCGGCTCCCCGTTACCATTGCTGACGTGGGTGTAGGAAGCACCGTAGCCCAGTTCCTCTTTTCTGATGTCCTTTTGCAGAGGCTCCTCAGCTTCCTCCCACCCGCCCACGCATTGCTCGTAAGTGGTGCATGGCAGAGACGGAGTTACATGACCTCAGGCTGTACCAGTACTGCTAAATCGGGCCCTGATAGTTTGCATACGGCTCTGCAGCAGTCTGCCATTAGACAGCTTCCTGTTTGCATGCTGCCTTACAGGCGCTGCTCCCACAGCTGGGTGCTTTTTGCCTGCCCACCCGCTCGGCTCAGCGGCCCGTCTGCTGTGACATCGTTGTCTTCCTCTCAAGAATGGGGACGAGATGCGAGACGCCTCGTGGTCATGGTCAAAAGTGCCGCACAGAGCCGCCCCTGTGTCAGAATGAAAATGGTGACATTGTGGTACCTTCATCCTAGACTCAGGTTACTGGTACTGGTCAGGCTCTAGGTTGGCGTACCTGTGTGCGGCTGATGATGCTGATGATGATGAGACTGAATGGCCTTGATGTGGCTGGACTCTGTCTGTGGAGGGTTCATAGAGGCCTTAGTCCTCCTTTGGTCCACTTCCTGTCTGTGGCATTGGAAAATCTGCGTCAGCTGCTTCCTGTCTTTTTTTTTTTTTTTTTTTTTCTTCAGATAAAAATAGTTACTTCCTGTTAAGTTTTCAGATATGACATGACCCCTCTGTGGCTGCTATTCGCACTGCCCTCCTGGTGGGAGGCTATAGCCCTGGAGAGAATCAGGAGGAGATCTGAAAAGCAGCAATTAGAGCATCACACTCCAGTGTCCAGCCATAATGCTGCATTTCGCGTGGACCCTGATTACGTCTGAGTGCTGCGGCCACAGCCTCGCCAGCATGTTTGTTGGGCTTACTGCGCGAATGACGTCGCATGGATGGCTAAGGCTGCATCGAGCTGCGAGTTGACAATGCGAGGCACTTCACTTTGAACCAATGACTCTGGGTCCTCCTGGACAAGTCTCCACCAAAATGACAATAAAACATTGAATTGCTCTATACCAGTTGGTTTCTGCACAGTTAACTGACATGAGCCCGCTGTTCTGGAGGGGAAATATTGGCCAAAACACTGTGAAGAATGTTGTACTGTAACAGCATGGTGTTTCACTGCTCACAGTGTATGTGATGGAAAATGGTGTGGTTTGCTGGCAGTGTCTGATTCGGAGTCAGGTGAGAATTGTGCAGGTTTGGTTCACCTTACGAAGGCCTTCAGGCCCAGGGGTTGTTGTCTGCACGCCATGCCCGTCTGTATGGTAGCGTCGGGAAGTGAGCCAACCACTGGTCTTGTTTCCCCTCAGGTGCTTTTTCTCCAGTGCCGCCCCCACCTGCCTCGTCCGCTCCTGCTCCCTGGCTCTGATGGTACGAGCTCACCTGTGACACTCGAGAGTGGACATCTGCTACCCCCAGCCCCATCAGCATGTCTGGGGTCCAGGTGAGCGCTGCCTCTCCCTTTGGAGAGATGCACACTGTATGCCTTGCCTAGACTGAATTGCTGCTGGTCAGTGTTGTGTGGGTGCCCTGATTTGGTTTTTGTTTTTTTTTTTGTTTTTTTTTCTTTCCCTTTGTTGGTGTCATGAAGCACCGTGTTCTCTGAGGGAACTGATATCCATCTCTACCTGGCATTTTGGCGTCTAAATGGCATGACATTTGCATGTCTGAATTTTCTGTTGTTGCTCCATGAAGAAGCATACTGGAGCATTGAAAGTTCCAGAAGACTCTCTACCCTTTTGCAGATCTTTTTGTTTCCAGCAGTTAAAAGGGACTGTTTTGTCCATGAATAAGGACAAGGTCTTCGAGGAAAATTAGTTGTAGCCTGCCAAAAGTCAGCGTGCGAGGTCCCTTTTCTCCACCCCATGTATATGTATGTGTGCTGTGGGGAAGCGAGCGGCCTTCCTCTTGGATGTCAGGGCTGTGTCTGCATGCTGTGAAAGACCAAAGCAGATGTGTCGATAAGTGAAACCCTGCAGGAGCAGCAATGCAGCTCAGAGGCTGGCCCTGCCACCTTTTTCCTGATGCTGCCCGATTCCCGATCCGAGCAGCGGCCATGTCTAGACAGAGCACCGCTGTTAGTTACAGCTGACTGGCACTGAATCCGCTTGGGTCGCGGCCGTTATCAGTTTACCCATCTGGTGCACGTCCTCACCAAGCAGCGCCGTAGCTGCCATTGGCCGGCCCGGCCCAGTGGCCTGGCAGGACCCGGTGGAACAATACACTCCTTAGAGCGCCCTTCATGCCGGGCTGTTATCACGGCGTCCACTTTGAATGCATTTGAATAGCATTTGTGTGAGCATGCAGGTGTGAATGACTGTACACAGAGCTCCACCCCCTGCTTGCCGGACTGGGGGTTGCTTCAAGGGCAGCAGTGTTTTCTTTGTCACCTTCGACCCCTCCTCGAGCTGTCTATCTACACCCCCCAGACAACATGGCCGGCCGGCACAGAGTGCGTCGCCAAGTACAACTTCCAGGGTGCCACAGACCAGGACCTGCCCTTCAGCAAGGGGGACGTCTTAACCATCATTGGAGTCACTAAGGTAACGAGCTGCTGTTGCCATGGAAACTGAAAGCCTGTTAATGGCTTGTTCGGTGAGCATGAGCTTAAATAAAGAGGTCTGATTTGTCAGGCTGCGTCAGCCAATTACAGCGCTTCCTCATGTTCGGCTGCTGTGATCTATAATTAAAGCGACTGACCATAACACAGTGGGCCGGGCGATATGGCGGGTTGCAGTTGTGCACTTTCTTGCAACTTCTGCTTCATGGAGGTCGCATGTACAGCAGGCCTCAGATGTGTTGTGGCGAAGCGCTTTAGAGAATCGACCCGTTGGGTCCAGAGGTGTCCATTATAAGACTCAATTTGTTCTTCAGGATCCTAACTGGTACAAAGCCAAGAACCCAGTGGGCAGGGAGGGAACAATTCCTGCCAACTACGTCCAGAAACGGGAAGGCGTCAAGTCGGGGGGCAAGCTCAGCCTTATGCCGTAAGTGTGGGGGGCACTGTGGAGTGTTTGTGTGTACATGTGTGTGCGTGTGTACATGTGTGTGCGTGTGTACATGTGTGTGCATGCAAGACCTGATGGCTGAAGCCGTTCTGGTGTTCTGTTGTGTCACTTTAGGCAGCTCTGAATAGACTGTGCTTACAGGGCTGGTGTTGAGTAGCTCCCATAGCGCAGTTATCGCTAAACCATTGTGTGTAGGGATTCATTGTGGATACCCAGGGCAGTGTCTCTCAACCTGATCCTCAGGGACCCCCCCAGACGGTCAATATTTTTGCTCCCTTCCAGCTCCTGGAGCAAAAATGTGCAAAACTGCCTGGGGGGGTCCCCAAGGACTGGATTGAGAAACACTGGCCTAGCGTAGGCTGGTACCCTCTGGAGCCAGGAGTGCATCTATGCTAGGACACAGTGCCCAGAGTGAGCATAGTTAAGGGGCTGCACAGCCCCTAAAGTCAGCCTCTGGTTGTTGGAAAAAAAGCATTTAAAAACGAGCTTTCCCATATATATATATATATATATATAACACACACACGCTCCTCTACTTACGAACTTTCAGACCGAAGAGGACTGTAGGTCCAAATTGTGTTCATTAAGCTTAATTCACATAATTTTTCTTTCTGTGCACCAATTCCGCCTAGTACGACTTCTGGCCGTACTCCCGCCGCACAGCAGCGTAGCGCGCGTACTCCCAGCATCCTAATTCTTTGTACTTGCGTATACCCTTAAAACGATGTTCAATAACGAGTGAAATGATTTTAGGAAGGAATTCCATCACAGGTATGCTGTTCTGTGGTGCGTGTTTACAGAGATCGGATCAAGGCAGTATCGCTGTCAGTAAATGTAGCCTAAGGCCTATCATCCGTTTACTGTGATAACTGACTGCGGCTGGTGACATTTTTGTCTGCTGGAGTCTGCCCCCTGGTGGCGGTTTCTGGTACACCAAGAACAGCAGTGTGAAAATGGGACCTGGCTGAGGGAGCCTAGACTTTCATTTTGACGAAAATTTTTTAATGAAATTGCCTTTTCATTAGGGAGTTCCCAGTGTGGTAGGGGTTAAAGTTCCCTACGAATTATATGGGTAGGATATTATTTTTGCTGTGAGGTTTTTTTTTTTTTTTTTTTTGTGCTTATTTTTTCTGTGCTAATTTTCTATTTTCCATTTTTTTTAAAAAGCCTGTAAAACACTTTGTAAACCCTGGTGCTATATAAATAAAGATTGATTTCAATTTTTAAGCAAGGCAACACTGGAAAAAAAGAAAAGCAGGACGTATTATGAATTTTGGATTATCCTTTATTCGGCCTGAGTTTTGAGATTCTGGCAGCCCAGTTACCTTAAAAGAGAACAGAAACAGGTTGTAGGGATGAGCCAGCAGGCCAGGGGTCGGACTCCTCCTCTCTGCCCTTCACCCTGTAGGCAGGCACCGGAAAGGGGCGGAGCTCCGGCGGCTCTGCCCGGCATCGCCGAGTGCTCCAGCACGGCTGCAGGCCGGCAGGCATTTCTGCAGCCTTCCTGTTGGCGCGGCGGTTTTTGGGGCGCCGCTTGCTCTCTGCAACACTTCCTGTTTTCGCATAGGTAACTCCCCTGCAGCACCACAGGAGGCCACAGCCACAGGGTGAAACTCAAGGGAGCAGGATGTCAGTTGACTCAAGCATGCCCCCTGCCTGCCAGGGGGAAGAAGACATGCAGACCATATCTCTGCTACTACTTTCTTTCAAATTATTTTTCTTTGATGGAGACACAAACTCCTCACTAGGTGTGCTGTGATATTAGAGGATTAATTCATAGTCCTCAAGAAGCCCTTGACCCTTGTGAAACTGCTGTGAACATGTACAGTGTTTGAAGCAGCATGCATTTCAACTGACTTGACGGTAATCCCATAGTGGTTGCAGCCTTAGGTAGTGTTCGGGTTTTCGCCGTACTCATAAGTGCATTTTCTGTCTCTCATCCTCCTACCTCACCCTCCCATCTCCTCTTCCAGATGGTTCCACGGGAAGATCACCCGTGATCAGGCTGAGCGTCTGCTCTACCCACCGGAGACGGGGCTTTTCTTGGTGCGTGAGAGCACCAATTACCCCGGGGACTACACGCTGTGCGTTAGCTGCGAGGGCAAGGTGGAGCACTATCGAATCATCTACCATGACGGCAAGCTCTCCATTGACGAGGAGGAGTACTTCAGCAACCTCATGCAGCTCGTGGAGGTGAGCAGGCTGGGCACAAGATACCTGAAACCCCCGCCCCCCCCCCCCCCCCAGTGAGGGGCCCACGCCTCTTCACCTACATTAGTGGATGGAATTGAGGAATCTCTAAGTGTGTGTGTGTCTGTCTGTCCAAAAGTTCCCACGATGTGGTGATAAACCCGATATCAAACAGGAATACAGAACAAAAATGGGGAACTGTAGAATACAAATGTGATGAATGTAGATAAAATGATGGACTTGTTTCTTCAGAATGTCGACGGATTCCGTTCTTTGGCCCGTAATGGCCAAACGATGTCTTGTTCAATGTCTATTTGTGTCATATGTTGTAGAAGCATATTAATATCAGGGGATCTGAGCTCATAATGGTGTTTAACTGACAAGGAAATCCTTCAAATATTCAGGTGCAAGATAGTTGAGGGACTTGAGGATTTTAAAATCATTTCTAAATGAAAAGGGTAAGCAGTGAAACTGTTTAAAAATGAGCTACTGTGTGCTTTTAGACTTGGTTAGTAGATATGTGGCATTTTACTTAACCTTAACTTATCCTCAGAAAGACTGTTATAGTGATAGAGCCTGCTAGTCAAAAAGGGCATAATCTGGTAATATTTTTAAGATGGTAAAATGACAGTTTGGTGACATTGCAAATGTGTCTCAACACTGATCTCTGTTCTGACCCAAAGATTTCGTCCTGGACAAGGGTGTAATGCTAAAATCCCTCACGGAACCTTTTGAACCAAAGATAAGCATTTTTGGTTATGACAGTTTAACATCTGCATGTTTATCTCGGATATACAGGACGTAACGGAGAGCTTCGTCTGTCACCAATGTAGATGCGTTTGTCATTAGCATACCTAAGGAACCATATTCCATGCCACCAGATATGTCCTCAGAGTAGCATGTATCAGTTGAAAAGAACAGAACCTCTGTAGAGCTCTGAGGCTCACCACAGGTGATGTTTGGTTCCACTGAGGCATAACCACCAATCTGAACATACATTACTGTCCCAAAATCTTAAGAAGTCAAAGAAAATGTTTAAAAATCTTAATGTTCTTGTGAAACCTATGCTAAATCTCTCAAAGTGCTAGCTTAGCTGTTTCAAAACCTCTCCTAAAGTCACTCTAGTATTTGCTGCAACCCTCCAATATACTCATATTTTTTGACTGGACCGCTACCACGCTATCTTTGGCTAATCAATACCTCATCGAGTTATTTCACTGTTAATTGTACTGGTGGTGAAATTTCAACGTATACACGGAATGGCTGACGTGCCCATGAGCATGGTTTGGGAACTGAAGTGGTGGGATTTTTGCCATCCAGCAGGATACTAGTGACTTTTTGTAGAACAGAGATTCTTATTAGTTTTTATGGTGTTCTTATTAATTTGCATATGATGCACTATTACATTGTGTGTTTTGTTTGTTCTGAGCAAATACAAACTTCCTACCCAGCTAAATAGTCATAAACCTTTACTTTGACTGCCCAAGGCTTTTGCAGAGTACTGTATGTCCTTTCCATGAGATATGACTTAAACCAGTTCAGTGCAGCTCCTGCTATGGCAGCCCAGAATCAGAATATCATGATCAGTTGTGTCAAGGGCTGTGAGATCTAACAGCAGAACAGAGAACATGTAACACTTTGACTCGAACAGTTATGGGCGAAAACCAGAATGAAACCTCTTAATGTCACTGGTGAAAAAGGTTGAATGTATACTCCTAAGTATCTTACTAAGTAAAGAGATCATAGAAGCATCAAGATTTTACTTTTAGAAGTGTTTTGTTTTAACCGTCTTCAGCAGGGGTCGTCGCTGAGAGGGTGGGAGATGGAGGTTAGTAAAAACAGAAGGACCCTAAAATAGTGAAGCCAAATTTTTGGAATCTTATCCCTGAAAAAAGAAGCTACTTCACATTTAAATGTACTGAATCCAGCAAGGAAGATTGGATCAGAAGAGTTTTTAAGACCGTAAATAATAGCAAAAAGCATTTTAGGATTGTGGTTTTCATCACTGAGTTTGGTGAAATGACTTGGTGGCCCTTTCAGCAGCTGTGAGAACATGGTCCTTCTCTGTAGCTGAGGCTGGTCCAGTGGTCTTTATATTTCTTCATTTCTGCTGTCACTTTGGTGGCTTTTCCTTGTCCCTTCATGGCAGTACTGGTTTAACTTCAAGTGAAAAGTATTTCATGATAAGCGCAGGATAGACAAGCCTTTAGATACCATTCGTTTGATGTAAAATTTTCAGCTGTTTCTGAATTAATGTTGTTTCATCATAGTGCTGTACTCTGAATTCTGTTCATTATCTGTAAGAAAATTAATAAATACAGAATAATGATCAGTGAATTTCAAATATAGGAGATCTCAGTTTTAAGACTTTCGTAACGATTAAATCCAAACAATGGCCCATCTTATCGGTAGGTTTAGAAATATGTTAACTGATGCAATAAAATGTCTGAAATTCAGTAGCTTACGGAACTCAGATGCTTTGGTGTTATTGTCAAAGTCTACATGGAGATTTAAAATTGCCACATATGACTCTTATAAAATGATCGTGTTTCTAGAGACAATTGAGGGTGAGTTGGCAATAGGCACGTCGGGAGAGTCTCATTTCTTCCTAGCTTGCTTCTGGCTGCCTGTTCTGTATCTTGTCCCACTGGGCCCTAACCTATCCTGAGACCCTGTCCCTCCTCTGTAAGAAGTTTTTCTTGCAGCATTCTTTGCATTTTCCTGTTGACTTTGGACAGCCTGTCACAGATCCACTCGGCCCTGGGGAGGATCTCCTAGCCCTGGGCCGTGTCTCCTTTCGGCCAGCTGGTCCCAGCTTTGTGCTCCACCCAAACTCCAGTAGGAGAGCTGGATTACACTGCTTTCAGTCCATGCCTTTACCCAAGTGGTTTTTCAGCTATACTGCTCTGATGCTGTGAGGAGCCTGGGGGGGCTCATCGTACAGACCTAGGCCTCCATAATGGCAATGACACGTTCATCCCTCGGGATTCTCAGTCCAGACAGCAGGTGGTGGCTATGTAAGAGGACTTCCAGGATGGGATTCTAGAAAGCGTAATGCAGTTGTAAAGAACTTGACCCAAATCACTTGTTTAGGAATCCAGCTGTATAAATGTATGAATGTATACAGTTGCAGATGGAGTAAGTCCGTTAGCATAAGGGTTTGTTGCTAATAAAGAAGTCCAAATAAATAAGTACTGGTGACGTGCAGGAGGCATGATATTGCTGCTGGCTGTGCTGCTGTTCCCGGATCAGGTACTGAACAGGAAATGGTGAAGAGGAAGTGTGGAGTCCAGGTTCTAGATAGTTTAACAAGAGAAGTTCTCAGTACTCCTCACCCTATTCCCATATCTATGTGTATGTAGGAAATGGGAGAGATTGCAGCTTGTCTTTTCAAAAATACATGGCATAGCTTCAATGACAATCATTTGCCGTTTTTCTTGGAGTGTCTGCTCGTCTGGTGTACTGTCCAGAACGTCAGTCTGCCTTAGGCTGCTCCCTAATGGAGTATAATATGTACTGCTCAGCCTGAAATAACAGCTGTTCATTTATGTGTACACTACTCTCTTGATGCTATTAAATGCTTAGTCTGGTCCTCTAGTGTAGAAGCTTCTGCTGTCTGCTGCAGTGAGGTGGTGAGAGTACATTCCAGTGGTGTTCATTCATTTTATGTTTTCCCTGCTTCCTGTCCAAATGTACACTGTCCAATGACTTGGCCACTGCTGCCTCCCTGTGTCTGTCCACAGCATTACACCAAAGATGCTGACGGCCTCTGCACCCGCCTCATCAAGCCAAAGCTCATGGAGGGAACAGTAGCAGCCCAGGACGAGTTCTCCCGAAGTAAGTAAGACTCTGTTGGCCGTTTGTCACCCTGTAGCCCCTGCCCTTTTGGTCTTTGTCCTAGCATGCTTATTCCCCCCCCCCCCCCCCCTTGACTGCCCTGTCCTGGAGGGTCACTTGTAAAGTACACCGTCACCCATGCTTAGAGGCAGTTTTATAAGCATGCTAATCCTGACGGTCAATCCTGGCTCCTGAACCCTCTTGTGCCTCCCTGCAGGTGGCTGGGCTCTCAGCCGAAAAGAACTGAAACTCTTACAGACCATCGGGAAAGGAGAATTTGGAGGTACGCATCTCAGCTGCCTAAGGGTGGTGCTGCTGGACTGTGTCATGAGGGTATGAGTGTGTGCGCATAGTCAGGACGGCACTCAACGTCTCTCTCTCTCACTTCTCTCAGATGTGATGGTGGGTGACTACCGAGGGACCAAGGTGGCAGTGAAGTGCATCAAAAACGACGCGACAGCACAGGCCTTCATCGCCGAGGCCTCTGTCATGACGTGAGTTTGTTTTCCGTTTTCCGACAAGGTGTTGTCCATTCCATTATTTTTTTTTCTTCATTCGATTGTTTGAAGAAAGAAAGCTTTCTACCGATTATCAGTTACCTTTATGCAGCAGCATCACATGGAAAGTTGGGACAGAGGCCGAGATGTGGCAGTGAGAGACGGCCGTGTTAACGGTGAGCTAACTATCGCCGACTGCTCCTCCACCTTGCAGGCAGCTACGTCACAACAACCTGGTGCAGCTGCTGGGCGTGATCCTTGAGGAGAATGGCCTTTTCATCGTGACAGAGTACATGGCCAAGGTGGGCAAGACTTCATTATCTCTCTTCCGCACGCTGCCTACCAGGTCATGATCGGGTGCAGATTAAACCGTCCATGAGCTATTAATGGCAAGGCTGAGCTATAGCTGACTGGCGTCCCATCCATGGTGTCCCCTGTTTTGTACTCTGTGAAAAGCCCCTGATTGACTGTAACCCTGTGCCGGTCTGTCCTCAGGGCAGCTTGGTGGATTATCTGCGCTCGCGAGGCCGCACTGTGCTGGGAGGAGAATGCCTTCTCAAGTTCTCCCTGTGAGTGGCGCCGTCGTACCAGTCTTGTCTGTGCCTGCGCTGTGTGCCTGGGGTCTGCCTGTTCTATCTCATAGCACTCTCTCTCTCTCTCCATCCCCCAGGGACGTGTGCGAGGCCATGGAATACCTAGAGGCCAACAACTTTGTGCACAGAGACTTGGCGGCCCGGAACGTGCTGGTGTCTGAGGACAACATTGCCAAGGTCAGCGACTTCGGCCTGACAAAAGAGGCGTCTTCCACGCAGGACACGGCCAAGCTGCCCGTCAAGTGGACATCACCGGAAGCCCTCAGGGAGAAGGTACATGGGCTGTTGGCATGTGTGTGTATCCATGCATCAATGTTTGTCCAGACCTTGCATTTCTCTTTACCATATAACTTCTCCCTCTCTACAAGCAGCAATTCTCCACCAAATCGGATGTGTGGAGCTATGGCATTCTGCTATGGGAAATCTATTCCTTTGGGCGTGTGCCTTACCCCAGAATTGTGAGTATACCTGGGCATTTTCTTCCATTTCCCTCCCTTGGAATTTTTCACCATCCTTCCATAAGAGGGCAGCCTTGCTTTAGTAATCAGATGATCTGAAAGTTTGTCACACAATTGCTTTATTGGTCTATTAAATACTGAGTGATTGGGATCACAGTGATGGTGTGCAGTTGATTGGAGCCTTTGGCTGGGTGCTTAGAGATCGCTTTGCTTGTTGTGTTAAATCACGTTGTTTATCAGTTTAGTTGTCGTTCCTCTGTGGTACAATGTTAGCGAGGTTGGAGTTGGAGCTAAAACTCCTTTCCAGAAACTTTCCATGGGATGCAGGGTTGCAAAGGGGTGGAAAATTTACATGGGAAATTAAGCTGGGGAATCTGGAAATATTGAACACCGTGGAACTTGCGAGCTGTCAGATACAGCAAAGAAAACAAACTCTATGAATAATGCAACATAGAACATGACTTGCGAACAGTGCGTTTTGATGCAGATGCTTATTTTGGGATGTTTTAGTCACACATAGTTACTCACAAGAGTGCAATGATATCTTAGTGCCATCAAGATGTTTTTATCAGCTACTAGTCTACGTCTAAGTTCCCTGTTATAGGGTAACCTGCAAATTTCCAAGTTTACTCTCATTACTACTCATATATTTCCCGTTAATTCCTGTGGAAAGTTTTGAACCGAAAATTCACAGAATTTTGCAACTCTGGTTGGAGCTGTGGTCACTCCAGCAAAACTCCTTAGAGGGGGTGGATGTCAGCCATAGCAGTTGACACTGATTCCCCGCTGGGTGCCTGCACAGCCTGTAGTTTGTAAAATGAGCTGCTTTGGCAAGGTGCGAGAGTCAATTTGCCACTTCTCTCCCCCTACTGCAGCCTTTGAAGGAGGTGGTGCCTCGGGTGGAGAAGGGCTACAAGATGGACGCCCCGGACGGCTGTCCGCTGGTAGTCTACGACATCATGAAGCAGTGCTGGACCCTGAGCCCAGTGGAGCGGCCCAGCTTTCGGCTGCTGAGGGAGAAGCTGCAGCACATCATGTCCAAGGAGCTCTACCTGTGAGGAGGACAGGCTGTAGGCTCTGGGGGGGGGGGGGGCACAGGAGGAGGATGGTGAGGAGGCCTGCCACCCTGGGGGGGTCCGCTCCTCGGATCCATACCGGCACTCTGGGACTGTAGACTCCCCCAAACCTCAAGCTTACCCCTATTAAGTGATTGACCCACCCCGCCCCCCCATTATTGTCGTGTAGCGCAACTCGGGCCATCTTCCCCGCTCCATTCCTCCCCCCTCCGTTTCCCTCTTTCTTCTTCACCTTTTTTCTCTCTTTCTCTCTCACCCTATGGCAAGGATGAGGGTAAGGCTGGCCTTTTCTTTTACACCTTGTCGCTCCCGGAAACCCCACCCTCCCCGTTTCCTGTGTGGGGCCGGTCCTGGCAGTGCGCTTGCCCCCGGACACGCGCAAGGCATGCGTTTGCGTGTGAGGGAGGTGAGGCCTTCGCTGTGTGCCCAAGTGCCTCCAAACCAGTGTCCGCCCTCCCCTTGGCCGTGACCCCTCCCACCACAGACTGTTTTTATTCCTTTTTTTAAAAGTCGGTTTTTTGTTTATCTGCTTTTTACCCTCCCCCGGCTTGTGAGACAGGCTTCTCTATAATCACATTTATCAAAATGGAAACCAGTCCTGAAATGGAGCACCCATTCCACCGCCCCCTTCCTTCGGGAATTCTGCACCATGTGGGGGAGGACCAATCCCGAAACGGTAGATTCACAATACGTGGGTTTGTTTCGTAACGCAAATATATTTAATGGATGACAAAAATAAAATTGGGGAAAAAAAACACCCAAAGGATTGTTGGAGCAACAAAAGTAAAATGTTCCAAGTGTACCTGTGAACACATAGAGAGCTGTGCATGCGGTGAGGCCTTGAAGTACTGTGCGTGCTATCAATGTTCATTGTTTATTATGCTGCCATGATAATGAATAAATCATTCCGTCTGACCAGTCTAAAGAAAATGACAAACAAATGGGGAAAAAAAAAATACACAAACATTGAAAGTGTCTCTGTGTGGTGTTTGACTCCAGGAGTGTTCCTTCCGGATGAAACTGTTTCCTTCCAACTAAATTCCCAAGAGTTAGTTTCACAGGAAAGACTTTCTGTTTAATAACCCTTAGTGTGAAAGCAGTTCCTTGCTACTTGCTGTGCTGTACATGGCCCTGAAAATGTAAATAACATGAGCGCGCGCACACACTCTGTTTATATACATGTGAAACATCAGGGATTTGCATCGTCCTGCAGTTCAGTCCCAAATGTGTGTGTTTTTTTTTTTTTTTTTTTTTTGCCACGCTTCCTACGAGGAAATGCAGTGGTGTGATTGAAATGCTGCAGTGCAGTTAACGGGTGCGAGAATCATTATGCCAGCAGTTTGAACAGCACGTCTCCTGATCTGCCAATCTTACAGGCCCTCAGCTACAGGGCACCCATTTGTGGAATTACACTGGATACTGTCTCTTTCTTTCCGGCTCAAAGCTCATTTCTAATCATCTGTTTGCCTGGTTTGATTCCATTGCCAGTGGTGGTGCTGGGTCATTAATTAATTAACATAATTAGTTTTAAATGAGGGTTAGTTTCTCAAAAGCTCCAAAGAAGTAAATCTTGTCTAACTGGGGTTGTGTAATCCACATCTCCTCTGTGCATCAGTGCTGGATTGAAAATACTCTGAAGGTAGGGTTGCCATACTACTTATAATATTTGCGTGATATTAGGTGTTTTCATTGTTTTATTACGCCCACAAAATGTCCTGGAGGCTGAGGTAGAGAGTCTGTGTGTCCTCCTTTCCCAGGAGTGTGTTGGCATCTTGGGTTTCTGTGTTAACTGGCTTCTGGCTCTTGTTTTTCAGACTCTGTCTAATCCAGTGTTTTTCAATCCGATTCTCTGGGTCCCCCGGATGGTGCATGTTTTTGCTCCCTCCCAGCTCCCGGTAGGGTAGGCTGCTAGGAAAGAGCAAAAACATGGACTGTTTGGGGGTCCCTGAGGACCGGATTGACAAACACCGGTCTAATCTGTTTATGTGAAAGCTCTGAGATTTCTATAGTCTCTCATGCACATCCATTAGATGGCAACATGTTCCCCACCCTGCTTCTGCGGAACCCCAACAGGTCTCGACCAATTGCACATTGGAACCATAACCTTCTGCCGATCTTTTCAAACCCAAGCCAAAGGGGGAGAGCCATCCCCAGCCGCTCTGAAACGAGTCTGCGCCGGCCTGCGCCAATAGTTCCCATCATTCGCTACGTCTAGTGCATCGTAGCTTGTTCATTTTCGCCTTTTATAAATGGAACTTGAGTGACATTTTACAGTCCCCTCATGTTCTGACTGTACTGCAAATTGTTTTAGGTTGTACATGTTTCCGCAGGACAAGCATAGCTATATTAGTATGTGTATTGGTCTATATATCAGTGTGTGTGTGTCTGTGTGTGTGTGTACGCTAGAGGGATGCGGAAGGCCCAAATTTATTTCATTTACTTGAGATAATTTACACTGATAATAGTGATCAGGAGAATCTTCCTGTACAGGGGTAGAGAGAAGTGTTTGTGTTTTGGAAACCATGGGAATGGTGATATGTCATATGCAGCTATAAATGTAAGACACACAGGAGAGGTGTTGTGATGTGCTTCCCCAGTGGCTCACCGTGTCTGTCTGCTGGTGTCGCTGTGGGACAAAGGACAGCACACCCCCCCCCCCCCAATGCCCTTTCCTGGATTGGTGTTTGTATTTCATACTTGTACGTAAATCGAGCCCTGTAATCTAAAAATATATGAACCAGTGGGACATGTCAAGGTTTAAAGAGGCATTCTATGTTTCAACTTGTGTAAACGTTCAATCTAGCCAAAATGTACTCCTGAAGTCAGGACCATAGGCAGTGTAAAGCTCTTACAGGGCAAACCACCTTCAGACGGCTTCCAGAAAACATTTGTATCTGTATCCCTGTCAGCTGAGTTATAGATGTGAATCTTGGGAATTTGAACCAGCAAGTTTGGTTTCTTCACCAGACACTCATTAGCTTAGCAAGCTAGCAGTCTGCATGATTCTAAACAGGCCTTAGTCTCGGGTCCAAACTCATTTGGAGCCTAAAGACTATAAATGTCTTGTGATAGGTTCTGACCATAATATGTTTGGTGCCATTTTCTTGGTTGGTGGTCCCAGCCTTGTTGGGACTTGGTACTGGCAGACCTGCTTTCATGCTCCTGGATCATGGCACTCCTGGCCCACACAGGCCTCTCACGTTGCCAAAACTGTCTAAAAAATCTGCCATTTCTCCTGTTCACATCTTTGCTGCAGTTAACCTCCTTTGGCCGTCTTCAGCGCCGGGAGTGTGTGCACTTGAGCCATGCAGGGCCCCGGGTTCGATCATGTCCCTCCATGCTGGGCTGCCATTTGCTGTGACGGGTCAGTGATACCGCCTGCGCTGTATGTAGCACTTAATGTCATCGGGAAGGTCTGTCACAAACACAAGTGTGAGGAGCAGAGCAGGAACATGTCAGACAGCCTGAGGGCCTGGTATCCGGAGCCACTGGCCAGGACGTCAGTGTCTCACTCCTGGAATAAGAAAGGACAGTATGAAACCGGCCGTGGTTACATTATTCTTCGATTTGTTTGTCCACTGTGCCAAGAGTAGCCCGAGGTCACTGTTGATTTTTGTCGTGCTTTTCTCTCTGGTTTCCCTCTCAGAGCTGGAGATGCAGAGAGAGCTGGTCAGGAAGCAGCAGGAAGCTGCGCCTTCACCTGCTGTGATGTAATTCTGTCACTCTCTAAATAACCTGATTGGGGCCTGGGGCCATGACATAGCTTGAAATGGTACATTTGACTTTGGGGAAATTCAAGGTTCCCGGAACTGGAGGAAATGTATTTTCTGCTCCAGTTGTCAGGCTTTACTTTCCCTTCTCTTGTGATGTTTTGCCTGCTGGACATCACCCACTGCCCACCACTAGGGGGTGCCATGTCGGCAGTGATTTCAGTAACAGTCTCCTGCTGGCACTCTGTCACGTGGGCCTCCACCCTTCTCTGTCCCCTTCTGTGCTCCTGTACCTAACAAACTGTTTATTCAAGGCAGTATAATTTAGCCACATCTCTCCATGTCGTCCTTCCTTTTTCAGATCAGCCCCCAGCCCAGTCTGCTGTAATCCGTAAGAATGTAAATAATGGCTGTTCTGTTCAGTTGGATTGATCTTAATTATAAACATTTAATTTTATAAATAGTATTCATTCTAAGCTGTCCATTGTGGTCCAGATAGGTGTCAATGCAGACTGGCTGTCAAAACTCAGACCTTTGCAAACCCTGGTTTTATGCCCATCTCAAGATATTTTTGTGGACTCTAATTTTTCTCCATTGTAGTGGGGGTCGTAGATGGTCCTGCCACTTGTCGTGAACTGTGCCAGCCCCCAGCCTGCTGTCCACATCTGCAGACTTTGTTCACTCTTCTCGTCCTGTAATGTGCTTTCAGACCAGCTATCCAACTGTTCCCAGAGCTACCCACATGTTTGTGTACCTGCCTATTAGTGTATTAACACGTATTTTTGCAACATAAGGCGCATGCTTGGCCATATGCTTCCGGTGTGTTTGTATGCCAGCCTGGTTGTGCATGATCTTTGCGTGTGAGAGAATTTATGTGTATTTTTTTTCTTTTGTCTGTGTGCTTATAGTGAGCTACCTGAACTTTACCCCTGATCAGAGGTGGAAATTTCAGGTCCAGAAAGTACAAATCCAGACCAGGATTTTGTTTCAACCAACCAGTTGAGTTTTCTGTAACTGTGACTCTTTATGCTCAACTGGCTGGTTGAAACTAAATCACGGTCTGGATTTGTACTTTCTGGACCTGAAATTTCCACCTCTGCCCCTGATGGATTCAACCTCATGGGAGTTTTACTTACACAAAAATGTTCTGAGGGCAGAAGGAAAAAAAAATTATTTGTTTTGAGAGATAACCAATAAAATTGTAGAGGAGGTGGGGCCAAGACATCTGATTGGCTGTTCCCAACTCCTTTAGTTGCTTGGGCCCTCCCCCTCTACACTGGTTCTGAGAGATAACCAATCATTTTTCCTTCTGCCCCCAGAAAATTTTTGCATAAGTAAAACTCCCATGAGTTGAATGCAATGCTCCCAGACTAAATATAACACAAGTAAATGCTTCATGAAGAATATGAGGCCATTGTGGCCATGAGAAGGGAGGGGTGTGCACCTGTCATTGGTGTCATTGGGCAACTACACCAGGCACAAGTTAGAGTGCAATACCCAGATTCCCCCATAGTTGTGGTGTTACGGGAACAGGGAAACTACCAAGTGTTGGATTCTGCCCCTCCAAGATCGAAACTGGAAAACAAGTGGTTTATGGGAATTTGACAGACAATGCGCCGGTTATCGCATCTCATTTAGCCATGGGCGGCTGATCTGAGCTCACTGTTCTGAATGAAGTTGGGTGAGAGAGAAAGAATGCTACCGTAGTCCATTTCGTAGACCACATCTTGATTAGATTTGTATCCTCTATGTAGATTATACTGGATTGCTGTGAATGTTTTGCTATCAGAGCAGTCTAACATTTCATATCAGACTGCCAATTTTGATTTAGGCAGTTCATCTCAGTCTTTGTACAAGTAAAATGAAGAGCCAGGGACATCGTTTATATCACTGCAACCTGAGAGGGGGGACAATATTACCAATTTGACCCTGGGGCAGCACTGTGCCCGGCGTCGGCGGTCAGGCTTGCCAAGGGCACCACATGGGCTTCACCTGGCAAAGGGTGCCAGTCTCCCAAAAGTCGATATTAGGGTCACAGCGTCCACTGGTGCATGAATATTGGTGTCCATGCCCCCTTTGGTAACTTTTCAGAGCTGATTGCAAAGCCTCAGTTGAGTGTGCTTGTTTTTGAGGTTCAGGCAGCCTTCGTCTTCGTCATTGACATTTATGCACACTTAAGCATGTTTAATGTATGGACGCTCTTTTTGTAATGTGGAATGAAACCAAATGTAAAAAATACTGTAAATCATTACACAAGTTACTATAAACGCTGAAGAAAATATTAACGTCCCACGTTATGTATTTCTCTCTGTCTCTTTCCATGTCTAAAGTGCAATCGCCTCGACCATTTCGCTTAGCCTAAACATGATTACACGATGGATTGCTCACAGCGCAAATATTGTCTTCCTCAGTCCCAAGTCCCGTCTGCCTGTCAGAAACAGGGATGCCAACTTTCATGCATCTAGCGTAATACTCAGGCTTTCATATTCTCACGCTCAGGCAAGAAATCTTACGACAAATGTATATTATTGCATTATAAACGTAAATTTTGCTACGTTAAAAGCGTTCAGGTATTTTGCAAAATCTGCAGAATATAATACGACTAAACTCTGCTTATGCATTAACATCCATGTAAGACTTGTCTCAAATTGAAAATCTCACTAAGTCAAGATTGGAAAGAAAGGAGGGAAAAACGTTGAGGCAAATCTGCTTATTCTATCCGTCATCCAATGAAGCCCCCCGTCTGAGAGGCGCTGTCCGCCACAAACGGTGCTGAGCGCTCCCCTCCCCACCATCTCAACGGCAGCATTGCGTGGACTGTAATATCCATTTCAACTATCTTATTCTTAATGGTTGCTTTTAATTAAATTAGCTCCAGAACACGAAGATTTTCATTCCAAGAAAACAAAAAGTGGATTTGTACCTTCTGCCCTTCCGAAAAGTAACTGGAGGAGACTCTTGGAAAAGCATTATTATACAATCCATTATAGTATGTCTTTTTTAATAAAACACGTGGTGGGGGGACCGCTGAAAACACTAACTGGCGACGTGGAGGAAAAAGAAATGGAAGGGGAGAAGTCTGAGGGAGCAGCGAAAGAAACGACGGAGGAGGAGTACGAGGCGATCCAGCAGCAGATAGTGGATGAGAAGTAAGTGCGGGATGTTTGCCGGGTCTCTGGCCATTTGCGGACGGTGACATGTGCAGTCGCTGTTTTTATGCTCACGCACATCTCTTCGCAGATAAATGTTTGCTTAGTGCTTTGCGCTTTACGTTGGAACTATTATAGGCTAGACGTGTATGGGTGTTCCGCTCCTTTTCACTGTTGGGTTTGTAGTAACGTGAACAAAATCATCGTGCGAATATTAGTGTTATATCTTCTGTGGAGTCAGTTCATAGCGCTGCCTGTTGCTTAATGTGATCCTATGGTGTCCGTGTGTGTCTTGAAAGTCGCTTTTAAATAAAATGTATTATATTATCATAATTGTTATTATTTTGTTGTTTTTTCAGTTACACCAAAATATGCGTTTCAGATAACTAGGCCTATAATTAAGGTATGAAAAATATACCGATTTCTTATATAACTGCCTTTTGGAATAGCAGGCGCAACTTTAACGATCACTCCGGATCGTTTTAATTTTTTTATCCAACTAAGTAATTTAGATAGTCCCTGTAGTCCAGTAGTTGTTGCCAGTACCTACTAATTTTAGAGTTTAGACTTTAAATTTTATTTGAATCGGCTATTAAACGTTTCTATGTGGCGATAAGGCGCCCACATAAGTTGCCGCTTAAAATAAGATATAAGGCGTAAAATAAGGTATGAGGTAAAAATAAAAAATAAGGTCAGGGCCAGCCAGTTTCCCTTTGGCTGAGACGGGCCCCTAGAGCGCCACATGCGGCTTGGAGCGGTACTGCTCCCAAGCCCCGGCTCGCGGGCAGTACCCATCCACCTTGGCAAATTCTGTTGTGGGAGAGCCTCACTTTCCTCGGCGAACTTCATCGCATAGCACACTGCATAGCCAACATGCTGCACCGTGACACGGTTCAGTTTTGAAGAAAAGAACAAGCGAATACCTTGGAGAGTGGCGGCTAACCCATATAACAGTTCGTAGAAGTGCGTTTACGGTACATCGCAAGCGTTTTGTCCGGTTAGCGTGTGCTGCCAAGCCTAATTTTATTTTTGTGCTGTTGCTTTATAGTGGCATTAGACTGTAACGAGATAAGTCCTGCTTTCAGATGGAGACTTGTTATATGGACAAACTGTAACTGACATGAGGTAAAAATATCCAGAGGCGACTGGTAATCCTGCACCCCTTATCGTGATGATGAGTGGAGTAACCACTGTCCACTCAGCAAAATTTTAAGATCATTTTTTATTCATGCAGTATTTATAAATCCGATTCAAATACCCATCAATTCAAGGATAAACATCTCAATTTCAGGATCAATATATGTACAGTAGTTGTCCCTGACTGCCCTCTGCTGGTTATGTACTGTTTGCGCACCTAAATAAGTATGAAAGTGAAAAGTCACTGGACAACACATTTAGTCCCTTATTCTGTTATTATTTATGAAAATGACCTTTTTTAAAGTATCTCATTATATAGCAGCTAGACAAAGGAACACTTTACAGTTGTTTTTGGGTAATAACTATGAATCTCCCCTGACTCTATCTGGTATTTCAATTTCTGCAGCAAGATACTAATCAAAAAATGTAAACACAAGGAAGCTGCATCAACCTTTTTTTTTTTACTTGAGAGATGAAACGGAACTTGTTTGCAAAGCATGATAACAATCGCAAAACAAAAAAGCACACACTCATTTCTTATCAGTGACATATCTTCGGAGGATTACTCTTGATTCCACATTCCGTTTCTCAACAGATTTCACTGCGTTTTATATGCAGATGACCGCGTGACTAAAACAACTTACAGAACCTGTGAGTATAATGTGTCCCCAGGAAGGAGCGGGAAGCCAGCTTTGCGCAGAAGAAAGCAGAACGTGCCGCTGTCAGGACTCACTTCCGAGACAAATACAGGCTGACGCAGGTTAATGACGCCTTCATCACTCTTTCGCATTTTCTTTATTTTCCCTGTAGATGCTCTGCATGCAGTTCATACAACTGTAGGAAAAGCTACAGGAAATTGCTTGTCGGGGCTGTGTTAAAGTCATTCTCTCCTCATTTAAACGCTGCCAGACAGTCTTTTAAAAAGCATGTTTTTGAATTTCCTTTGTCCTCTACACCTGCTGTCTTGACATGTATTGGTAATATATTTGATTATTTGCTTTTTGCATCTCCGGTTCCTTCCTTCTAGAATGATACGGACGTGGCCCAGATCCAGGAGGGAGGGGAAGTGCAGCTGCCCACCGATCTGGCCAGAATGATCGCCGAGGACAATCGAGAGGAGGAGCACAAGCAGTCCATCATCGGCCAGCTGAGCAACATCCAGAACATGGACCTGGACGAGCTGAAGGACAAGGCACAGGCCAGCTTGGAGGACCTCAAACAGTGTGCAGAGAAGTGCTCCGTCATGTAATCCCACCTGAAAGACACCTGCACCATCTTGCTCCCTGACGTGCATCCTGTAACGGATATCATGATGATATTTAGCCGTTTAGCAGACTGCCATGTCTGAAACACCACCGTAATGTGTCTAAACTTCTCGTCTTTATAAACTCTATCAGGTCTTTACTGTGAATTTACCATGTCACCTCACCTGCATTGGAGAAAAGCATGCACATACATCACTCATACAAAGTGAAACATACAGAGAATTTTAGCTGCTTTTGAAGTGTCATATTTAGCCTGATTTGCCAAAGCATAAAATGACTGTATATGTCATCCAAACGGCTTCTGCGTGGTCTTTTTGTGTCCCCTGCATACCAACACACCCTCCGTCCCTTAGAGCCCACTCTATCTCCCCGTTTTAGTAAAGTTGTTTTCACTTTGGTGTTCTTAGCTGATCTGATATGTGCTTTGTGCTTGTGCCACAGGATTAGGACCATTGTAATAGTTACATGTTTGTTACTATTTCGTGCATAGTACTCGGTCTGTCCATATCCAGAGTCAATTAAAAAGGCCATTTTTATTTGTAGTAGCCATTTCCATTATTGGAAGATGAACAAGGAAAGATCATTTGGTGTTAGGAAAATGATTTATCATTATTCTGGGCCCTGAATATATTTTGTGGGGGACAGAACCAAGGAGGGAGATGGTTGGAGAAGCAGAGATGAAATTTTCGATTTGTTTGCCGTATTCTCATCTCACAGTGAACTGTTGTTTTCCTACTTCCGTGATTTTCAATGGACTATAAAAACATTTAAAATAACGACGATTTTGTTTCTACGTTTTGATGTTGTTATATTCAATATGAACACCAGGGGGCGGTACCACAGTAGCTCTACGATTTAGACATATTGCATACAGTATAACCGTAGGAGTTCAGAAATCAGGAGTCATTGACTGTCTGGTACTTCGGTGTTGTTACATCTGACATACAGTCACCCAACTGGCAGAGTGAGATTATGTCCCATGTTTCACAGAAGGGTGAAGGTTTGAATCTTAGGGTGTCTGCCTGTTTGCAAAACTAAGTGTTGCCGTGTGTGTTTTTTTCATCAATTTCGGTGGTTAGAGGGATCAAGGTAGTTTACATATCAATGGAAGAGGGCCTGTTTCCATTGGCAGTTTTCAAGTGCAGCATGAAAGGAAAGCGCTGTAAAATACATTGATGCTGAAGCCCTCCTCTATACACTGGCTGCAAGGCGTGAACAATCTTTGGGTTCGAAAGACACAGGGCCAAAGCATAGCCAGTCTGACACAAAGGGGGGTAACGGGCCAGAAAATACTATTCTCTCCCATTCAGTCCTATCAATCAGAGCTTAAAAGCCCAACAGCATGGGGGGAGTGAGCAAGAGGGTAAAGTGCAGAGAGGGCAGTCGGGGTCGTGACGCAGCACTCCTTTTTAAAATTTATTTTTGCAATTACCTCGCCGTAAGGCGTTTTGCCTTAGATTTTGCGCCTGGATTTATCGTTAAACAGAAACACATTTACCTTCCTTTGGAGCGGAGAGGGTCCACATGCGAGCCTCTAGCTGTGTAATGCCGTCTGTTCCCTGTTATTCGGCCTCCTTGCGTTACTCTGGCAGCAACATTTTATCTGACAAAAGGAGAGAATTTAAGGAGACCACACAGGCTGCGAGTTCTATAAAAAAAAATATAAAATATGAACATTTTCTCCTCTGACATGCAGATTGCCAAAAAAACCCATAGTTGCTATGGAAATGAATCCCACGTCTGACTCCTCAACGTCGGCCAATCCTCGGGCACCCCTATAAATGAGAGGGGGAGGAAAAACTTATCCATTCTTTTTTCAAGGGGGGGGGGGGGGGGACAGCAACAGGCTTAACCAGGCGTGAAGCGTAACCGTGCGGGGGACAAAGGCGCAGGGGGGGGGCGAAATAGCGAAAGTTAGGAGCGGGAGAGAAAGTAGGGGGAGATGAAAAACAGAATGGAGAGAGATGGACGTGCCGCGGTGAGAAAATGCACAGTCCGAAACCCATAAAACCGAAACAAATCGGTGTTTTCTACTCATGACAGGGTACGGTGACGTGGACAATGCCGGATAGACTGAGAAGTTTTCTTTCTTTTTCGTTTTCTTTTTTAAGATGAAGTTCATCCCCGCTCTCCTTTTTTTGCCTGGGAGTCGTAGTGTTTGGATGAGGTGGAAATCCTGCACAGCACTACAGGGTTTTATCGTATCCTGACCGGTGAGTTACACAACTGCAACAAGCTCGTCTTTTGTGTTACAAACTGTCAAACCGTGCAACGCGCTGCAAGAGAGAAGCCCAGTCTTACCCCCAGTATAAATGGGCTTGCTTTTTTTTTTTTTGCTTGTACTTTTAATATAAATGCAGGATGTCGCCAAGGTTATCGGAAAAGCTGTGGACGTGGGGATTTCTAAAGTGAAAGTTGGCTGTTCTGTGAAGTAGCGCGGCTGCATCGGGGAAGGAAACATGACAAGTTGGTTCTGCGCCCTGGCCATTTTCGGCTGGGTGCTGGTGGCGCTCGATGCCCATTATGTCTGCTGGCAAGCGCTTCTTCGGTGTCAGCAAGAAAAAGACTGCGAACTAGCCTACAACCAGTACCTAGCGGCATGTGAAGCTAATATTAGGGGGAATCGACGTCAATGTCCCAGTCACTGCATCAGTGCCTTGGTAAGACTAAATCAGACTCGCAATGGCCCAGACCTGGAAACATGTGACTGCGACCAAGACATACAATGTAGGAGGGCGAAACGGGTGATCGAGCCTTGCCTTCCAAGAAGACATCCTGGAGACGCCTCGGGAATAGGATGCACTGAAGCCCGCCAGCGGTGTGAGGAAGAGCCCAACTGCAACTCCAAACTGACCGCCTACCTGTCCAACTGTGGCCAGTTATTCAATGGCAGGAGATGCACGACAAGGTGCAGGACCACAATCCAACAGATGCTCTTAATTCCCAGCGGGATGTTGCTGAACCGCTGCGTGTGCGACGGCGTGGAGAGACCTTTCTGCGAGGTAGTGAAGGAGAACATGCGCAAACTCTGCTCTATTGGAGATAACGGCGTCTCCACGTCGTACGGGGAGATGGACGATGTGTACGAGGATGAGGACTATGAAATGAAGTCGGAGAGAGAGGACACGCAGTCCGATTCGGGGGTCCTTCTGTCCGGTGCCTCCCAGTTGCCTTCTTGCCTTATTTTGTTGCATTTGGCGATGTTAATATTCTACTTGTGCAGACATTTCTGAAATTGCAGGGAGAGCAATACGGAAAACGTAGATGGGAGACGGCTTGTTAAATTTGTGTGAAGGGTACTTGATGATAGATATTTTGGAGATGGATTATGATATGAAACGAGGATATCCTTGTGTGTGTGTGTGGGTGCAAAGATCTGTGACTGCAATCAAAAAAGTGAAAATGCCCAAAGTATCGTATTTCGTTTGGTTACTTGTGGTTAAAGTTAAGGCTTACGGTCGTCATGTTGGGATTAGAGTTTTTCCCATAGAAATGAATGGAGAGTCCCTACAAGTGTGTGTGTGTGTGTGTGTGTGTGTGTGTGTGTGTGTGTGTGTGTGTGTGTGTGTGTGTGTGTGTGTGTGTGTGGTAAAGTATGTTGTCGTACAGTGTGGAAAATGGGTTTTAGCGTATTCAGTCCATCGGACAACCTTCTATTACACTGCATTAAGAGAAATAGTTATTTGAAGTGAATGTAACTCCTGTTCTTATTGGTGCATACATATAAATCACTGCGCACGTTGTTTCATTCTACGTGTTGCTCTTTTATATATGTTGTGTTTTGTTTAATCGCCTTATGTTGTCCTTGGGACTTCATCAGACTTTAGATAAACACGGGAGCGTTCCCCGTTTCCGTTTGCTCTCCTCTCCCCACTCCAGCGCCCTTCCTTTGTGAGCATCTCACTTCAAATATTTGGGGTGAATCGCGAGAGAACAGGCGAGGTTCTGGGATCAAGTAGTTAAATTAACTGAAGTGCTCCTCCAGCAGTCGCCCACCCTTCCTCCATCTCTCTTACTTTCTTTAACAATTGACCCACTGCCCCTCCTCACTCTGCCTTTTCATCGAGGGGGGACGCTGATTTACCATAAGTGTTTAGTGAGATGTTTGCGTCCCTATTCATTTATACAATGAAAGCCATTTAAAATATGAAAAATAACATGTTTTTATGAGTGTGGCTGAATTTGCCAAACACAGAACATACTTGGCAATGACCAACATAAACTCGGTTTTTATAAAGTGGCCTAGAGTAATTTACTATAAAGTGCACGTTGATACCTCTGAAGATGCATCACGCGTTTCTCTTTTTTCTTCTAAGTGCCAACATCAGCTATAGCGATAACTTTAAGATTAAAGCAAGTATTACAATTAATGCATCTTATTGATGACGATGATAAAAATAGCGTCACTGGCACTAATGCCTTTAAATATGATTAACGCGTTTGAAACAATAAACTAGCTAACCAACTAACTCATTAAAAAAATAAACCCCCACTCCACTAAGACTGGTGAATGGGCTCGTGCCCAGACGTCTTTGCTGTTGGTACAGAACAAATTAGGCTAGCCCTACGTTTAAAACTGCAATCAGCTCTTGATGGCTTATCTGCGCAATTTTTGCAGTAGTACTTAAACTGACCAAATTGACCAAAAACGACCATAACACGCACATTCTGTGCTTTCAAAAATGATTTTAAATTGCCAGCATCGGCAATTTAAAATCATTTTTGAAAGCACAGAATGTGTGGTTCACTGTTTCTCTAAAGATGAACCAGACCCTGTTTAGTGGTTTAATCAGCCCTGTGGATGACTGACCGTCATGGCAGCTAATTAACACCACAGCTAGCAAAACGCCCTATTTCATTGTATTTACACGTTTTCGGTGAGAATTAAACCGCCTGGCTTGATTACCCCCCCATGCATGCAAAGCATATTTCACATGCTCTATGAATTTACCCCTTCACTGGTGAATGGAACAGCCCCCCGGCTGCAGGATGGACTGAAGGATCAACATCCATACGATTTAAGATTTGGACTTTTAGAGACCGGATGCCTATAGGGGATTCCCACAACAGAATCTCCTTTTATGCTACCATTTGAGCCTCAGTGTACTGAAATTACTGTCGTTTATGTCGTTCGTCGCTGTTTTCCTTCCCGTTCGCGAGTTACATTGCATACTTTTGTCTGTTCCACATGGTTTGGAAACACCAACCTTGTTTTATGAATCGCAGTATTAGCGTTGTAATTTCTTAAGTTTTTTTCTATTTGTATTATAGCACCAACTGGCGATAGAATGCCCCAACCTAGCCAGCATCCCAGATTTACTTCTTTAAAAATTCTAAGAGATTAATGTGCATGGTTAATGGGGGAAAAACGCCATCAAAGCGGTGATTAGTTGTCAGTTTTTTTCCCATTATTTGTATATAAATACGCCATCGTATTATTATTGCGTCTGGTGAAATAGTACTGTAGGCCTACTTTGTTTATGGATACCGAGCCTTTAGTTTTATGTATTAATGTCATAAAATTGCAGTTTGCTAAGCAAACAAGTTTTTGGAGAGCTGACGTTTTTTTTTTCATTATGCACCTAAGGATATAGCTGTGGGTTTCATTTAGAAATATTAGCTATGATGTACCAGTCGGTATACTGATAGGATTTACTGGTCTAAACTGGTTTGGAAACAAATGAATGTTTGCGTTTTACAACTGATTTAGGTTATCCATCCGTTTAATACTACGGGGGAAAGGCTTCCTGGAACTGGGGTTGACAAGAGTAAATTTCTGCCAGTCTGTGGTTTAATGTGGAAAAGAAACACTATTCCCAGTTGCCCGCAAATCCCCGGAGGTGATTTCTCACTGCGAGTACATGCTGGAGAGGGACATATGGCGCTGGTCTGCTTGCTTTACCTTTTGCACTGACTTCCCTCGGTTTTGTTTTGCTTTAATGTGTATGAATACACTGGGGTAGTAAACAGTGCCACGTACATGCTGTTTTATTTGGCTTTGTGCATTACCCGTTAGCGTTGTCCTGACTTTTTTTGAAGCACTTCGCTGTAATATAACACCCAGTGTGGTACGGCCTTGAAGACTTTGCAAAAAAGGCTACAGTCAGCAAAACCAAACATTTACTAAGTTGTCAGGTATCCAGCTAACTGTTTGCAGAAGCTGTTATTTTTTAATTGTTGCTTTTCCATAGTTACACTCTGGTGAACACAGCCACGCTTAGTCATAGCAGTTATATCTAGCTGGATCCCACATGCTTTTCGTTCAGCAGTGGGGCTGTGAAGCATATTGACGGGAGTTGATTTCGTTTTCTTTGGAAGAATAAAACATCTCAGATTGGTCTTATGGACCCTGAGACCTCCGCTCAGCTTCTGGGAACCGAATCAAAAACAACATCAGCAGAGGACTCTGAAATGCAGGGAGGGGGATTTACTGTACCCACACTGTGTAAGGACCCATTTTTTAAAATTCATTTTGTCAAATGTTTTATTTCTCTCTGAAACCAACTACAGATGAAGCACTACAGGAGAAGCCTGGATTCCTCTTCTAGTACAATGTCCTATTCATGCTTACAGAATATCCCCAGACTGGGTGACTGTGGTGTGTATCAGTGGGGGTGGAGTAGGACCTTTCTGGTTCTTCCAGGATTAACCCCCCCCCCCCGCGTATAACTTTGCCTCTCAACCCAAATATCTTGGCCTCATTAATTGTATCAACATACCCAAAGAAGAGGGAACAGGAGAAGGGATGTTCAAGAGCTCTTCATGGAATTGCGGTGAAACTGAGGCCAATTAAAATCTTGAGGGGAGGGGGCCCATGAGGGAGTTGGGAGGATAATAGCACAGAGGCTCTGTTGTTTACATCCTATCTCACAGTGCTTTCCCTTGCCTGGCTATGCTACCTGACAGACCTTTCCCATGAGCAGCTGGTAACTAACGTGAATGGAGGGATACTCCGAGGCTGCCGATTCAGGCCGGATCTCACACTGCCATTCAGGGTGTCCTCCTGAGGATACCGCATGTCTGGGGGGCATGTTCTCACGAAAAATACCCACCTAATGCACGCTACCCCTTTTGCCAGTCATGCTGAAGTTAACTGGCACAGATACTCAATCTGGACCATCACACTTGGGTCTCCGTCCCCTGCATCTCCTCTCTAGCTGTAGTGTAGCCCCTACTCTGCTCATTCTGCTGGTGTTTTTCCTGGCCCCAGTGTTTCTAAGCAACCCTTTCATTTAAATTTTTTTTTCTTTAGTCCTTCAGTTATGCCTTAGACCTGAAAAGGGTTGTACTCCACTCACAAAACAAAACTGATAAACAAAAATGTTGATTAAAAGCCTGTAGAAATTAATGGCAAATTGTGGCTCAGAGGTTCAGCCCTGAGACTTTTATTAACATATTAATGAGCTGCAGCTAATGCCAAAGCTTGAAGAGCGATCATCTCTTTTATTATCAGTATTATTTATAACTGATATTACTTATTCATTGGTATTGGCACACTATCAGTTTCTTTTTCCACTTAACGCTATTATTTTGCATACATATCTTCACATTTTTATACACCGATACTGAATAATATAACCCTAAATGCATCCCCAAGCAATGCATTGCCCCTCCCCCCTTTACAATTCCCAGTCAAAAATTCCGGACTCCTCTGTTGCATCTACATTATTTGTCCCAAATAATCTCCCATTGAAGATGTCATGCTGTCTTAATGAAACTGAATAGAATCGTTTTGGTTTCGAGAGGAGTGGCAGGGGTTAACGTGGGGGCAGGCCAGGAGGTCAGGGGCTTGGATTCGCTTCAGCCTGACAAGATTTACTCGTGGGACTGCACAGCGAGAGAGCAGAGGAAGGTGGTGGCCAAGCGCAGAGCGGGGACACACGATTATGGCACCCCCACTGAGAATGGCGAAAGATGAAGGGAAAGCTCTTAAATGAGTAAAGATGGTCCAAAGATGTGAAGCAGTGGCTTATGTTTGACTGGTAGAGGTGAGGCAGAGGCGTGAAGAATAGGGCTTTATGTAACCCAGAAAAATGGTACGCGAGTTGAAGGACAGGCTCCTGTTTTACCAGAAACTGATCCCACTTCCCTGGTTCAAAATTGTAAAATATAGATTTCATCACGAGACAATTTGTAAAAGCGCAGTAAGCCAACAGGAAACCTACTTTGCAATGATTTCATATGGACCGCGAAAGAGAGGGACAGTGTCAGAAATCTGGTCTAAGCACAATTCACCCTTTTACTTGCTCATATCTTTACCACCGTTTCTCAAAGCAACTCATTCCAGCTTCCAGTTGGGTCCTGCAGAACAAATAAAGAAGCCCACTGTTTTATTCATCCATCTATTTCTACCAGATGATGTCTCTGTTTTTATTTTGTTATTCTCCATAACACCACGTATAAATTATAATACTACACAAAACACAGAGTAGTAGTGACAGTAATCAGATAAGTACTGAAATAGAACCAACAAAAACAGACATCAACGGTACTAAAACTTAACAGCACAACACAAACCAAAGATCGTCAAATGCCCCCCCCATCACCCTGCCCCCATTACCAAACCCAGCAGACCATCTTCCGCAGCATCTAAACCAATCACACAAAATCCCTCACTAACAGAAGCCTGTTGTTAACCACGCTAGAGTTCCAGACTTAGTTATTAGTGTTATGCTAAAATATGATACCTAAGGACTAATTGGTTGTACCAGTACTGAGAGTGGAGGATGGGTTGTGCAGATGAGGTCACCACATTAGAACTCAAATTCAATTAAACCCCTTAAAGTGGCGGCACCATCTGGTTCCCATACACACATGGCCCACGTCTGCCATAGAGTGTAGAATGAGATCATTATAAGGCATCTGAGTTTATTGAGATACCAATAAAAGATCACAGGTAAGGGGCTAAAAGCCTTCATCATTAATGGCTCTCTCAAGCCACTGGTGTGACTTGCTCTGAATTTGCTGTGTGACAAACTATATTTGTTAATGTGGTGGATACATAGGCTCATTTTTTGCTGGTACTGGAATTATTGTGTCACCACAATGGCCATGACACCACATTTATGTAAAAATAAAACCCAAACGCAGAAACAGATCTTAGCCACATTTGCCCCGGCCTTTCAGGCTGGAAATACAGTTAGTTTTCCAGACCATCACCGTTCAGGCTTTCTTCAAAACCCTTAGCTACTCATGTTGCCTGTAAATCTTTTAACTTTGCTTGTGTTTTGTAGCTCCTCTGAGAGGAGTATCTCAAACTGAAGGAGCGCTGGAGTGGCGTCGCCTCGCTGTGGGTCTGAGCCTGCTGAGGGGCGAACGACGACCTGAATGGGATTCTGGGTACTTACTCAATCAAAGGCCTGTGTGGAGTGAAGCCAGATCTCGAGGGGCTTTAATCTGGCTGGTGTGCCATGGCACAAATCCCTATTACTGCAGGCTGAGGAGCAGGCCGCTATTCAAACAGCACTCCGTTAGAAAGATAATAGTTTTCATTTGTTTCCAGCATAGAATAACACTGAGAAATGAACTGTGCGCCTGGGAATGGGAACCATATGGCGAGGCCTACATACCACACACATGCATTGGCACATAGTTCATCCAGCGCTTAAACCCACATCTGGCTCCTGATTCCTTCTCCACCAGGGCCATCTTCCAGATGAGGTCATGTGGAGCCAGAGCTAATAAAACCACAGCCTGGAGTGAGGGGAGGCCTCTCTGTAGGGATGGGGAGGCAGACAGAGGCGGCCAGCCAGAAGGCCTCAGCCAGCCTCGCCCCCCGCCTCTGACAGCCAGCTTCGGGAACACTTTCACTCAGCTCTTCTGTGGTTGATATATGTGCCGTTTCAGTCCGTGGGGAGGAGGCTTGTCTGTTTGTAAGCTGTTTTCACAACGGCGCGCGTCTCCCGCCGCAGTGAGTCACCGCTTTGGCAGCACAACATGCAGACGCGTCTGCGCTGACTGCCAGATGAAACGGGGATAAATAGCAACCGAGCCACGGTGGAATGTGACAGCAGTGGAGTGAATGGAATTGTGGGTAAAAAAGCATGGTGTAGCTGCTATCTCTGTCGCTTAGGATTCTGGGTACCCATCGACATTTAAAGAGAAAAGAGCGCTCAAACTTCTCATACACAACTTCCTTCGCTTGTGAGACATCGAGCTATTGGTAGAAACTACAGCAAACCCTTAGACTGCATCAAGCAGCCATACTGCCTGATATATTTATAATTGCAAACTTATTAGGGAGTTGGAATCCTTTGACTAATGATGTTATTGCCTTGGGAAGAAGGTAAAATTCATAACCCCTTGAGCTGTAGTCAGAGGAATCATGAAAGCCATTCAGGCGAATAAAAGTATAAATGAAAATCTTAGGATAAGATGTATTGCCTCAGTGAAATACATGGCAGAATATAACAGAATATTAAACCTGGGGCCATGCTTAGCTAGTTTGTCAGGCCAATATAATCAAAAACAAAGAAATACCTTTCCCTGCAGAGTGTGAGACCCTGTGATCGCTACTCAGAGCAAGCAGAGGGAGTTCCAGCCACCTTGGGCTTTCCCAGAAGCCTGGATCCCGTCCCACCTGGCCTGTCTGGCTCCACTGCTGCCTAGGTTTATGAGATGAAGTGGATTCCCAGGCAATTTGAGCAGACTGCTATCTCATGGGAGCACCTATCTTTGGTAGTCAGTCTAGTCCCCCCCCCCCATCCTCAGAGCGCAGAACAGAGTTTGCGCTTAAGTGCTAGTTAAGTGCCCCCCAGTGGCCATCCGCATGGCATACTATCTGGTTTAAATGAAATCACCGAACAGAGAAACAAAGCTCCATAACGTATACAAATACTGCCCCCCTGTGGAAAAAAACACCAGCTATAAGCAACTGTTTGGAATGTGTTAAATTTCACGTAGCACGCTCCATTCACAAAGATTACGTTAATATCTCCCTGAATCCTTATCCTGGTCATGGTCGCGGGCATATGTTCCAATCCAAATTATTAATAATTTCAATCAAAGATTCTAAGGCCTCTGTCTTGCTGATGCGGTTCTGTCACTGTAGATTTGTTGTTGATTTTATTTTTTTATTATGTTTATTGTGTTAAGCAGCAATCGTTCGTTATAGGGAGACCTTGAAATTTAATATATTAAATACCTTAAATACCTTATATTGATAGATTAATAGAAATTAGTCCGGGAAACACTTCCTCACTTTCTATTATCCATCAATAATCTGAATTGATTGTTTTCTGTGCAATACATTTACAAATCAATTTATACCGCTGGTTGTACTGTAAAAAAAAAGATATACACACATTTCGTCTCTTTCTTACATTACATGAAATATCCTCATTAATAAAGTACTAATAAACGTCTTACAGTTTAAAAAATTGGAATCTTCTTGTACTTTTCAGAAGGTTTAGAAAGGTATATGAAAATGGAGAAGAAATAATATAGTACTTTTGCTTACGACTTTTTTTTCTTGTTGTTTTAAGAACATGACACGCAAAATGCGGAACTACAGCGTGCGTGTCCGAATGTCGGGGGGTATTATTTCGATGTCGCAACGGGTTAGGAAGTGGAGTTTATAGTACTGTTATTGAAGACGGTTATCACAGCAGAAAAGCAAAAGCGCTTAATAGGTGCAGGATTTCACACTGAGGATGGAGGATGATGCAGAAATGTTTTATCGTCAGCTTCCGAAAGTGGTAATTTCTCGCCATTGATCCGTTCTTGAATCAACATTTGAACTATGACACTGTATTTCAAAAATACAACGGTATTACCTGGGAAGTGAGTGATACGTTATTTAAATGGAGATGCTTTTCTCTCTCTGGTGAATGCGGCTGTCTGCTTTAATTGTTGATGTCTCTGTAGGAGCTCCATGCTCACCTCAATGGCTCTGTGAGTGTCGCAACTGTGGAGCGTCTTATAGCTCGCAAACCGCATCTGAACATCGACCATAGTATGACTGCCATCCTGAAGGGCCAGCGGCGGACACTAGACGAGTGCGTACCCATGGCCTTACGGAACAACACTCCTAAAAACCTGAGCAGAAATACTTATTTTTTATCTCAGCGTTTGCTTGATTACGATCATGTAATAGAAATTTCAACGATAGACTCTGTTACATTTTACGTCCTGCCTGCAGAGCTGTAAAGGTCATTTGTTTTACAGGTGCTTTCAACTTTTTAAAGTGATTCATCAACTTATTGATACAGAAGAAGACCTCTTAATGGTATGGCAACTTTAATTTTTTAATGAAGAGCTGTCAGTTACTTAAGTGCTGATTTTTACCCTGCTAAGTTGCCCATGATGTATCTACCTTGAGGAACACAATAAATGTGCAGGTATTCAGGGATGTCTGTGTTTTTAGGTTACCAAATCAGTTATTCGGGAGTTTGCGGAAGATGGAGTTAGGTACCTGGAGCTGCGGAGTACGCCTCGGGCT
The DNA here is from genome assembly GCA_026781065.1 of Mormyrops boulengeri. NCBI lineage: Eukaryota > Metazoa > Chordata > Actinopteri > Osteoglossiformes > Mormyridae > Mormyrops > Mormyrops boulengeri. Next base: position 147,575 of record JAODLD010000021.1, read on the forward strand.
GATGCAAACACTGGTATGCCCCCGTATAAGCTAATTAAAATGGATTACAACACCATGAGCGGAGGGAATATTGTTCAAAGTAATGATGGATAAATTGACACTTTTTACGAGCCGTTTGCTGTATTTTTTTATCAGACTAGATGCTGCTGTCTGTTCGAAAAATGGTTCAAAACATGCCCAAAACAAGCCAAGATCACCAGCTACTGGGGTCAACAAATACCGCAAATAGCTCCTCAGAGTCATTTTGGGCATCACTAGTTCACTGCATGTTTTGGTGGAGTTTAAATATTTTTCCTAATATCTGCATAAAACCTGTATGATTGTGATGAGGGAGATATGACCATCTTGTGGGGCATCCTGTCCAGGGGTTCCCCAGCATCTGTGAAAGAGATGGGGGGGAGGGGGTGTTTTGCATTTGCCTGACTACCATATGCTTTTTTGGAGGGAAAAATCCATCTACTCTTTTGCTTGAAGCTCAAGTCAAGAGTATTGCTTTAAAACAACATTTTAAGTGACAGCCTACAACACAGTCACTTTATAGTAAAATTTAAGGTAGTTGTGTCCCCTACGGCAGAATTCCCCAATTCTAGTCCCTGAGGGCCCATCTGCAGATTTCCCTGCTAAAACACACCTAATAAATTTTGCAATTCACTGTCGAGCTGAATGAGGTGTGTTTCAAGCAGGGAAATCTGAAAACCGACAGGGTCAGACAGTCCCTGGAACAACTGGAAATTAAAGGCTTTGTCCCCGGGCCCGCCACTGAAATTATGAGATTTGAACCAGCTTCCTTCTGCTTGGAGACACGGTGTCCTAATCTGCTGAGCCACCTCACTTAGTTTATCCAACTGTTTCCACTTATTATCGTGTTGTTATTACGTTTTAATTATTATACTTGTAAATATACCAGCAAAACTGGTTTCATATGGTTCTGTCTGGCATCCTACACTCTTCACATTAAAAAAAGCTTAACTAACTAAATTCTTTAAATCCTTTGTTTTGTAAGGTCTAACAAAGAGAAAGTATGTGGAATCCATCATTGAAGCCATCAGACAGTGTAAGGAGGAGGACTTAGACACGGAGGTCAGGTAAGACTCCAGCTGTTTCTTCTAGTAGATGTTTTCGAATACAGGTAGGTGAGTACATGTCCAATTTTTCATGAAGGTTTCTGGTGGCGGTAGATCGAAGGAATGGAGCTGAGGTTGCCATGGAGACGGTCAAGCTTGCGGAGGATTACATGCTGGCCAGCGACGGTTTGGTGGTCGGCATGGACCTCAGCGGTGACCCAAATGTCAGTTTATCCTGCCCCAGTTTTCTTAGTTAGCATGGCCCTCGTTTTGCTTTCATAATGGTCAACTGCTCCTCGTGTGATTTTACGGGACATTTATTCCTTCTGAAGGTGGGTCATGGCAAAGACTTCCTGCCTGCCTTGCAGAAGGCCAGAAACTGTGGGCTGAAGTTGGCTCTGCACATGTCTGAGGTACTTACCGCTACATCAGGCCAGGAGGGCAGGTCTTCCTGCACCAAGGCCTGACCACTCACTTTCAACAGTGCCGCGTTCTTGCAGAAAGCTGCTTTCCCTAAATTCCGATTAGAGTCTCGCTTATCCGACATAAACGGGCCGGCAGAACGTCAGATAGGCGAAAATGTCGGACAATGGGAGGTGTTAAGAAAAAGCCTATTAAACGTCAAACTATTTTATAATTCTACACATTACGAACCTAATAATCATGTTTTAGTGTAGACGGGCGCGCCACTGTACAGTCGGGGTAACTAATTAGCTCCGGTAGAGTCAGGACCGGACTTGCTCCACTGTATAATGAATACATGAAGTCAGACATTTCGCTCTTTCTGTTGTCTTACCCAGAGTTATACTTAATAACTTCTCATCCATTTCAGGGTCCATTTCCCAAAAGCCTCATACTACTATGGAATAGAACAGAATATCTTTGTCATTTTACATGTATAATGAAACTCTGTGTTTTCCCACCAATACTATATGTTATAAAAATAAAATAATACATTTAAAAATGTAAAATATAGACATAAATGTAGTTTAAAGCTAATCAAATTTTCAGTTGAGTACACATGTACACTTTGGATTTATACAAAAAGTGAAGTTTTGTTCCAGGTTCCTTCCCAGAAGGAGGAGTCAGAGCTGCTGCTGACCCTCCCCCCTGACAGGATTGGCCATGGGACTTTCCTACACCCAGAAGTGGGCGGGTCTCAGAGTCTGGTGGACAGAGTCAGAGAAAAAAATATTCCTTTGGGTAAGAAATGACCACCTGTGCTCATGCTGGCCAGTTACACCGAAACATTAGACAGTGGATATGTCAAACCTTGACACAATCATTTGATGTTACTAAGTTTCTTTCAATAAATGTGAATATTACACTGTGAATCTTCTTTGAAACAATATATAACATATTTTTTGCTTATGAGATGTTGAAATCTGCAGCCTTTTAATTTCAAAGTAACCATTTATAGGACTTGAGAGTTGCACTCAATGGCCACTATTAGGAAGCCCCAGACAGAAGCAGATCGGTCCCAGTTTTTCCCTTGAGGGTTTTGAGGGTAGACAAGTTAGGATTTGCTGAATACTTTTCTGCGCATCACTCCTTTTCTGCACTTCCTGTTAGCTTAAACAAGTCTAGTCATTTTCCTCTGACCACTTACTGAGTTGCCTGGATGTTTTCTTGCGTGTCACACTATCATCGATACACTCTAAATGCTGTACTATGTTAAAATAGGAGGGGTTGTTTGTGAGATGCTGGAACCTGTTTTTGGCACCAATAATTACACCACACATCACATTGACAGTTGCTTAGGTCATGCATAATAGCTGTTGTAATTCTTTAGCCAAATATTTTGTGACCCTCTTGACTCTCTCTGCTTGCTGTTTGTATTCAGTTGCAGCCACCTGAGTTGATGTTTGGAAGGTCGGGTTGCGTTAGCAAGCAGGTCACTGAGTATATAAGCCTTTCTGAAGACCACTGCACCCCTTCAAATTAAGGGTTTACCACGTCCACTATTTTAACCACAGTCCTCACATCCTTTTCTACCCCCTTTTCTTTTCATTTGCAGAGCTGTGCTTAACGTCCAATTGCACATGTCAGACTGTAGAGTCCTACCAGAAGCATCACTTCCCATACTGGTATCAGCTGGGACACCCCTGTGTGCTCTGTGTGAGTTATGGAGTTTAGTGTTTTTGTGTTTCTCATAACATCTGTATAAAAAATTTGACCGAAACCCCCGTACCTTTAGACGGACGATAAGGGCGTGTTCAGCACCAGCCTCTCTATGGAGTACCAGCTAGCGGCAACCACGTTCGGCCTTAGCCGCAAGGCTGTGTGGGCGCTCTCCCAGCAGGCCATTGGCTGCAGCTTTGCCACAGATGCCGTCAAGCAGCGGCTGCAGCAGCGGTGGGCGCTGTTCCTGCCGGAGGTCTTCCCGACGTCCAGCTGCCTTCACAGGGAGCCCACGGCCCTTCAGGCACGCTAACAGGGACTCTGAATGTCCCTCTTAGCATTTTCATTCCGTTATGACTTTTATATATTCATTCACTGCTCACGTTACACTGGGAAAATCAGGCTTGAGCCTATTGCAATTAAGGAAAAAAAATAATGTTTAGCAAAGTAGCTCATGTGACATCTGCTTTAATAAATAAGCTTGTCATGGCCGACGTGTTGCAGCTTCACTGTTTACCATGTTCAGTGTCACAAAAAATGGATTAGTAAGTAAATCCTATGCGAAAGAATTTCCAAAGGTGTCATTTAGGAACTGAAAAAAGCAGCTATACTGGGAAGATATACATGCTGCTTTTCTAGAAGTTTGGCACTATACTGGAAGATATGTAGCTTTCTACAAACCATACTGCGAAAATCTCTGGTTAGCGCAGCTCTGAATAGCGACATCTAAACTGAGGTAGGTTTCCCAAAAGCTCCCCTTTGCAAAATATATAGTTGAAACAGTCCAATCACATGTTGCCAACTATGCAAGTTGCTAATGTCAATCGCAAAGCAAGATTACTTACTTAGACTGATAACTTGTCAGATTTAAAGGTACCCCAGTCTGAATGGATTAATAATGGAGATGTTGATCCATTTCAGGCAGATTACAGACCTTCCTGCTCAACCAGTAAGTGGTTGACTTTCCCATACTGTACCTTAATGGTAAAAATTTTTGGTGCCTATTTGGTTCCATTATGACAAATATGGGATTATCCACTCAAGGTGTATTACTGTTCAGAAGAGACATGACCACAAGTGATCTGCCATTTGTTTATTTTGTACAAGGGTAAACAATATTTACCACTTAAGTACCACTGACCCTGCTACAACTGCACTCACCACCCAAGACATCCTCCCACCAAACTTCATTTCCATCACTGTACTGCCAACACAATCACAGAACTGATCTACATCTGCATAGATACCGAAAGGAGATGTATGGCCATTGTTCAGGGAATATTCACAACACAGAAAGACCAAAGTGGTATGCCACAGGCCTTTAGCACAGTGAGCTACTGGTCTACATTTAACATGTATAAGTGTCTGACAACAGGATCTGCACACAATGAGTCCAACTTCCAGGAGCTTTAAAAAGCAAAACCACCCATCTCAGTCCAAGATGCTAATGGAAGAAGTCCATCACTTGATTTTTGAATTTGAGACCATTGTACGATTTCATGGAAATCGGCTCTCGTTTCTTCAGGTGTAACAGTAGCTTATATGAAGTCACATCAGCCATATAAACAAAATCATAGCATAAACTGGCTAGTACCAATCTGGAAGTTGGTGGTTGATGTGCTGGTCACTCCAGTTCACGTTTGTGTTCCTGCAGCCTTGCCCCTCTCCTCCATGGTAGCACAGTGGAAGCCGCGAGTTCCATCCGGCCCACGGGGCAGCCGTAGAACACCTAAGGGCAGTCCATCTGCATTCTGGATTTTGCGCCCGAGCATGGGGCTGCCCACTGGGCTGCTCTCCTGGGAGGCAACTTGGCGTCGCCGCTGTACCCAGGGGCTACCCGAGGGAGTCAGGCTGCTGTCGGAGGAGTAGTCCGCCCTGCGCCGGCCAGACTCGGGGCTCAGTCGGCCCTCGCTGGCCAGAGGCGACTTGCCAGGGTGTGGAGACTTGCGTAGGGAACTTGGGCTGGCACGGGGACTTGACCAGGGGCTGGACCATGGGGACACTGCTGGGCTCAGGTGGTTGTTCTGGTGGTAGCAGGTACCCACTGGTGGGGGGCTCAGTTTATTCTTCGGCTGGACCTTGCGGCTGAAGCGAGGGGAGGTGGGATTGCTTTCCGTTTCAGAGGAGCTACAAGCTGAATCCTCCGCCTGATACTGCAGCTCCCGCACACGGCTGTTCAAGGAGCGGTTCTTTGATGTTCCGTTGGCCTCCTGTGGTTTGTCCTTGGGCAGCTTTTTCTTGGGCGGCTTGGTACCAATGAGGACGACCTTCACGCCAAGCGGGCCAGCCGCTCCATCCCCACAACCCATAATCTCGCTGGCTTTGATCGCGGCCTCCACCTCCTCGAACTCCACGATGGCACATTCCTCAGTGCTGAGCTGCGTGTAGCGGCCGCTCAGCTTCTTCAGGTCCACGGGAAGATCCTTCCCGGGCTTCAGCACCCGCACGGAAGCTATGGAGCCATACGCCCCAAAGGCCTTGAGCAGGAGCTCCATGAGATGTTCTTGCTGCGTTGGCCCAGCCCCCACTCCCTCCCCCTCGCCCGAGCTGCCCTGTAAGGCCAGGCCCAACTCCGGCCAACGCTGCAGCTCACTAAGCAGCAGCATGCGACTCGGCAGACTCTCGCTGGCGAACACAGGGACAGCAGACTGCCGGCGCACCTTGCGCCCCTCCTCGTTCAGCTCCAGCACGGTGGACTGCCGCAGTGCGTAGGCCGTCGTCCGCCAGTCTCGAGTCAAGTGCTTCACCTGGGAACAGGCAAAAGATCAGAACAGCCAAGGCTCAAATATGGTTATTCAAGTGCTCATTCCAGATTCATACCATTATTAAAAAGCTACTCTATGGCAAAAGTACACTGGATTTGTTTTAGGTTCCACCACTACTGCAGTGCAAGAGGTTCTAGCATTTCCATTGAGCCCAAAGAGCTTAGCTTCAGTCCCATGACAGTGTGCCTAGACACCACATTTCCACATACAATATAGGCAGTACCAAGTTTAAAACCCTGGCACAGCTAGAGAAATTGGACTATAGAAATGCACAAATGTATATTATTAACTACTATGTACCTTGGTACTGTCCAAATCAGGGGTTCCCCAAAGTGGGGGGGGCAGAGAGGAGTCACAAGATTATTTCCGGGAGGTCTACAAATTTTGAGGGGAGAAACACACACCCCAATTGCCGGGGGGGGGGGGTCACCTATCAGTTTGGGGATTGTGTTCC
>JAODLD010000021.1:161158-179559 GCA_026781065.1 Mormyrops boulengeri
CCCCCCCACCCCCCCCCCCCCCCCCCCCCCCCCCCCCCCCCCCCCCCCCCCCCCCCCCCCCCCCCCCCCCCCCCGGGCGCCCCGCCCCGGGGGGGGCAGCGGCATGGATACCCTGGCAGATTCAGGATTGCCCTGCTTGGCAAATTCTACTGTGGGGACCTCCCCCCTCCACCACTTTTGTGGGGGGGGGAACCATGGTTGACTGATGCCTGCCTACAACTTGCACTGCTCACCCGCTGTTCCAACCACTAAGGCTCTGGGTGAGGGCCCCATTCTGGCGATCCTCCTCTCTGCAGGTGCAGGGGGGGGGGGCTGTGCGCTGGGTGCCAGTTGGCTGCTTCCTTGCTGCAGGTGCTTGGAGACCTTCGTCCCGCTGAGGTTATTGGGACGCCGCTGCTGTACTTAGTGAAAGTCCAAACATCTGCTCAGTGTCTCTGGCTATCTGGACTTCAGCTAAAGTGCATTTAAGATCCATCGACGTCCCCCCTCCCTTTAAACTGTTGTCGGCCTTATATATTATCGACATACATCATCCTGGTGTGTTATGCGGTTTTATGAGAAACTTGAGAGTTTAGGTGATCAGAGGAACCACCAGAGACCTCACTTGAGGGCTTTCCTACTTGATTGATCAGGGATAAAGCTCATGTGGAACTCATTGCGCTTCAGAGGTCATGCAGTGCAGAGTCATTTGGTGTGAGAGCCCTGAAGGTTATGGTCTGTGTGTGTGATCAGAAGGTCGTTAGTTCAAATCCTATAGCCGGCAGAGTGATGTCATCGTTGGGCCTTTGAGCACGGCCATTAACCCCGGTTCCTGGGACACTGGCTGACCCTACTGACTGATCATCATCGCTTTGGACAGAAGCATCTGCTAAACACATATATATGAGCGGAATGTGCATAAACCTGCGAAGTTGCACATATGTTGCTGTAATTTGCGGGTGTTTGTGTTTGTATGTCGGGCTGCTGGGCCTCCCCACTGATCTTGTCCTTAGCCCTTAGATGGTCGCCAGTCCCTTGAATCGCTTTATTGGTTTGATAGCTTTGTCTTCTAGGTGCATTTCCATCTGATCATGTTCCGCATATCCTTTATTGTCACATGTCCTTGACCTGCCCAACATCTCACCACTTGTGGGGTCCCCCCCCTCAGTCCTTTGCTCCTCTGTCTAATTCAGCATTCCCTAATCCGGTCCTCGGGGACCCCCAGACAGTCCACGCTTTTGCTCCCTCCCAGCGCGAGCAAAAATGTGGACTCTCTGACAGGGAGCTGGGAAGTAGCAAAAACTTGGACTGGGGTCTGGGGGTCCCTGAGGACCAGTTTAGGAAACACTGGTCTAGTTAGCCTGTGGGCTTTGTGCTTTCATGGTTCCAGCTTCCATTCTGTAATTTGGAAAAACAGCATCGCGGCTCTTAGCATAATGGAGAACCTGGTCGAATGCAGAGGAGGCCTCAGGCCTCTCAGCTTTATGAAGAGGGAAGGAGGGCAATACTCCCCTCAAGCAGGATGCCTTTTAGTATCTGTTAAATGACGCAAAGCTCCTACTTTCATGTCCAGCCCGCTAATTATTAAAAGGCATCTATTATTAACATCCCCATCAGACAGTATTAGTGAATGTGTACCGTTCCAGCACACTGAGACAGGGCCAACGTTTGGAGTGCCTTTAGCATCTCTGCGCACTGTCGCATACAGGCTGTATTTTATCAGTCACAAGCAGAATAAAGAAGCAGCTCGAATTTACTTTCCTCTCTCTGGCTTCTCTCTGGTTCTGCTGCCAAGTCCTCATTGTAAGGGTGGAGTGAGCACAGATGTCTTCAGGATCCTGTAAAAGGTTCAGCTTTTCATACTGAAAAGTGGCTTTTTTTGGAAAAAGCTCAGAAGTCTAATGTAAACGGGAAAGGGCTATTTTTCAACTGAAAACACAGGTGGCTTTTTAGTGCGTTCCATCTGTACCACAGAAGATATTCTCCTGGTTGAGCTGGGAGTGACTGGGATGCTGTGGATGAATTCTGGGGCAGTTGATGTGGACTTTTTATTTTGTGAATAATTTGTGACTTCGGGCTGATTCATATTTCATGTGAAAGCGGCCGCACTGTAATGGACCATCCGCAATGCCGTATGTTCTTACTTCTAGCGCCAATACGTCAGTGCAGACCGTGTACTTTGACGTCAGGCCTGGGGTAGCGCTGTAGAGCGAAGCTGCTCTTAAGTCATGTTTATGTATTGTGATATGGATGTTATAAGAATAAATAAGAACTTTAATAAAACTAACCATTTACTATGTACTTACAGTCCCAAAGGCAGGATTATCGTCAACAAAAAAATCCATAAACTGAAATAAAACAATACACAAAAATAAAATGAAATCTAAACGAGAACTTTAAATATTAATTACAAAACCCAACTGAGATTAAATAAAAACCAATATCAAATTTCTGTTATCGTTTTTAAGTACTATTTATCAAAAGTAATCTCTTGAACCACAGACACAGCCAACGTCACTACATCGCGACATTTTGTTGTAGTTAGCATTTATCCCTAGAAATGAAATTACTAAAGCATAAACTAAAATATATAACAGGCAAATAGATTTACATCTTTAAAATAAAACACTAACGAAAACCACACCAAAAATGAAACTAGGTTTCAATCGAAAAAAAAAAAAAACTAAATTAAAAATCAAACATGCAAAAAATATAGACAAGTACATGGTGTTGCAATACAAACGTAGTGCGGCAGCGGCGGGGTGGGCTTGTCCCAAGCCCCGCACGTATTTCCCCATTGTGGCGCGTACGTTTGCCCGTGTCTTGTGTGAACCCTGTACGATCCTGTTAAGGACTGTAATTAAAGAGATTGTTCTTCCCAGCAAGCAAGTCTTCTTTTTCGCTATAATCCTGTAGTGAGGAATCATATAAATGCCAGTATTTCTAAACTTTCTCAGTCAACCATTCGTCTGATCTGCCATTTTGTTATCATTTTGATCACAGAGGGTAGAAAAGGTGTTTGCTTACAATCTTTGCTCTGACTACTTTCTGACTTTCTGCTACTTTTCCCTAGTCAATGAACAATTGGGGTTCATTTTGTACCTCTGAGTGGATCCTTTGTGTTTACATTTTTACGTCACAATGGCCGCTGTTGAACGCAAGACCTACGAACCAGCCCTATGTGTTTTCAGTTTTTAAGTGTTCATGTCCAAGTGTCACATGTGAAATATGTGAACGTTGGTACACATCCTTTTCCATCCTGGAGCACTCATTTAAAAGTCGTAAAAGGAGCAACAGAAATGTTGCTTCCACTAGTTCCCAGTGCTTTAATAGGAGCCTCGATTTTTAAATTATTTTTTTCAGGCCTTTGTGATGAACAGTAAGGAACTGCAGCTGCATTGACTGTATGGAAGTTGTGAGAGGCAAAGGCCCTACTGTAGTGCACTGGGAATGAGATTCTGAAAAAGGCTGAGGAATGCAGGGCTACTGAAGGCGGGTCTAGCCTGGCTCTGATTGGCTGGCTGCTAGCATGTGTCACATCAGCTTAGACTCGGTATCCAGGCCCACTCACTACAGCATGGCAGTTAAATTTATATTCTGCTGGGCTGACAAAAGAGCCACGAGCAGACAGAGAGCGGGAAAGAAAAGACATGTGGGCGCGTGTTTTACAAATGCATATTCGTGGATATATTATACATATACACAATATGTTGTAGTCCTGAGCACTGGTGGGTACTAGCGGCCCAGGCGAGTCAGTGCTGGTTGTCGTTTCAGACAAGCGGCAGGGCCATTGGCTGGATGTAGGTCAGCTGGGTTTTGGGTCTACAGGTAACATGGGAACCTCGATACGGGCGGCTCGCAAGTCGATGTGGGCCAAGGATTCATCCAGCTGTGTTTTTTCTCACCTTTTAGCTCCTGGTGTTTATGTTCTGTGGAATGAGTACAGGAGGAGACTGGAGGCGATTTGAATGGACGTTGGAGCTGGAGTGGAGTGCCTTCAGTGCTGGTTAGGGAACCTTCTAGGTCTTAAAAAAGTCTTAAAGTATCAAAGAAAAGTGTTAGAGCCATAGCTGGTAATTGCATTTCATGTATAATTTGTATGCAATATCTGAGAATTTGATATTCATTTTATTTTGTATACTTAGGGGTGAATATTTAATTCTTATATATTGTTATAGGAATTCAGGTAGCATTTGAGTTTAAATTAAGACCCCTATATTGATCATTTTGGTACGACGCTTTTTTGTACGTGAAAGGGACCCATAGTCACGTGCAGTATTGATTTGCAAAAAAACTAAGTGGGACGGAGGGAAAGAAGGAGTTTACGTGTGGAGCAAAAGAGTTTGTTGATCGTGTTAATAAATGCTTTTTTTTTTGTTTAAGAAGATATTGTATACTGGACTTTATTTACGTTAATGGATAAAGAAATTTTGTTGCATTTCACGCGTCCATTTTTTTGCTCGAACACTTTTCGGAATGGCGCAGGTACTGGATCTGTCGCCATTACAAAAAGTGCTTAATTAAGAGATAGTATTGGTCAGTGTTTTCCAATCCAGTCCGCGGGGACCCACAGCCGGTCTGTGTTTTTATTTCCTCCCAGCTCCTGGGTCCCAGAGGACCAGATTGGGAAACAATGCTATTGGTGATTAAGAAGTTGGTCTTGGTGTTTACATTAAAATGATTGTTTCATATCCCTGTGCGTAATACCTTTATGTCAAATGTCTTGCCTGGAATCGTGTCCTGTCTTTAATGTCTGTGATTGATGAAGGAGGCTGGGTTGCATACGCTTGGGGGCATGCAGACGTCAGCTTGGATGGGTGGGAATCTGTGTGTTAATTACAGCATGCGTTTGAATGCATCTTCAATGTTGTGACGTTTGTTCATGCCTGCCCTCACGCCACATTCAGGCAGCGGTTATCCCCGATGGTGGGGAGATCATCGCCATTCACACGTGTGGGCGTCTCCCCCTGGATTACCGCCCTTCATCCCGGCACTGGCCATCAGCATGCGCAGCGCTGCTCCTGCAGTCAGGATCTCCGCATTACCGTGCGGTTCGCCCCCCCTTCCTGTTCGCAGCAGCCTCGGCGGCCGGGCATGCGCGAGCCGGCGCTTGTGTTTCCCTGAGAGGCAGGCGGGCGGGCGGACAGCGAGAGAGCGAGCGAGGGGGATGCTGGGGGCTGCCGGCTGCCGCGGCTGGGAAGGACTGACGCGTTGCCCGTCGCTCGCCTCCTGCCTGGCACTGCCCACCGCCGGAGTCGTGTCGCCCCCCCGCCAGCGGGCACCACACCAGGTAGGAGGGACAGGGGTCTCCATCCCCCTGCAGAACGCATCGGGGGGGCGCGTCTCTGCATCTGATCCCACTCAGGATCCGTCACATTGTGGCCGGACGGCCGCTTTATCCGGGAATCGCATCCCAGCGGCGGAGGACGGATCCCGCTTCGTTGCCGTGATACGCGGCTCGTCGCTGCCTTGCTGGCTGTCAGCTGCGCGCGTGCATCTGCGTCTGCGTGCACAAAGGCTCGAAGTTCCCGCATCAGCATCCCAGGCTGCAGCAGATAAAGCTGTATTGTGCTCGGCTGGGTGGGAATGTAGCATAAGGGCAGCAGACAATGTCAACTCTGATCAAGGGCGACTGTCGCCTGCTGTGATTTTTATTTCTTTACTCTTGTCTCCTTTTCTGAGCTGTCCTTGCTAATCTGCAGGTTTCGTATAAGGAATGAGATTCTTGTTCATTTAGTGTATGTCTCCAGAATCATCTGCGGCCATTGATGGCTGGGGACATGTGCATTACTACTCCTGCCGGTGTCCCCAGGGTGTCGGGGGCGCGCGCGCGGCGGGGGGTGGAGGATTAGGACTGAAGTCATTTTGCCTTTACCAGAAAGGGGAAGAGCACCGGTCTTGCTCCTGGAACAGCTGAATTTGAGTGGTTTTTATTATGAAGTGGCATTAACTCACAGAATTAGCATAGAAACAGGAGGGTTGTTATCTGCAGACAAAGGCTACTCACACTGGCTTGTGTTTTAAAATCCTGGTTATTTTTCTTAACTAGCTTCAGTCCTTCTTTGCTGCTTCTGGTTTGTATATTTATGCAAATTAAAACGTCACACTGCATGTGATTACACCTCTGTCAGGGCCAGGGTGGGGCTCTGCAGCTGTGTGTGTGTGCTCTCCATGATGCCCATCTCAGCCCCCGCTTAGGCCACTGCATCAGACAGTACATAGCAAAGCCTCAGCCTGTGGCAGGCTATGGCTTAGAGCCCCCACCCCCATCTTAGCTGGGGGAGCACAGTGGCCAAGGAGAGATGCACAGCTGGCCTGAGTAATTAGATGGGTGACTTCAACCATCGCGTCAACAGGATGTATCAAGTGACGCCCTCGGAGAAGCAGAATATACCAGGAAGGGGTGGAGTTTGTGCCGTTTTTAAGCAGACGGAGGCTCAGAAAGAGCCGAACACATTCAAACACTGATCTGAGGGAGGGATGAAGGCTTGGCACTCGAGTGCATCCTGCCTGCTGGTGGTTCCTTTCAGATGCAATATGAGTGCTGAGATGCAGGTCTCAGCGTGTGCCTCGTAAGATCTCTCCATCGCATTAAGTGTGTGCTTCTAAAAGGTTTGGAGCCCAGAGACTCGCAATCGGTACCTGGCCTCTGGTTTCCCTGCACCATCTCTGTAGGTGTGAGGCACAAACCTGCAGCCTGTTAAGGTTATTACTCTGGTTTTACCCTTGTGATTTGAAATGCCCAGATAGGTGCTGTTTAAATGTACAGTGTCTAGTATGAAGAATAAAATGTTTTAATCAATTATCAGTACATTTTCATTTGGTCAGATGGAAGATTATGCAGGACTTACGTTTGTGACAGTTTGCCCGACGTGCAACTTATCAGACATGATGGGAACCTCCCTGTCTGACTTTATTGCATCTACAAAATGTGGACAGCATGCAGAGGTTCTGTCGAGCTATCGGACTGCAGAGCAATGGGGTGAAAACAGAAAATTTCCATAATGTATTATAGTTTATAACATACATAGATCCAGAGTAAGAGCTAGGAGGCACTGAACAGAGGGCAGGCAAAATCAAGGTTTAATGTTTCAGGCTGTGAAATTGCTGGCACTGTGGGAGCGTTTCAGAGGGGGGCAGTGAGGTCAAAGGTGACCTGGGGAGATGAAATGCGTTGAGGGGAAAAAAGAAATTCAAGGTGACAATGTATCAGAGCAAACCTAAATACGGCCGTATCTCTGCTTGCTCCATATTAATAATTAAAAAAATTAATTACTGAAATTATAAATTCAAATTTTAAATTTCCTGTGACCGTAAACAGAAGCTGTTAGAAAATGGAAGGATGGATGGATAGATGGATGAATGGATAGATGGATGGATGGATGTCAGAGTGCTGTTCAATGCTGAGTTGATTGGGCTAACAGTGCATGCAGAAAATGGTGTGATGAACACGTGTGCTTTTTGTTGCAGGAGGTGCACATGGCCTGTGTTCTACCACGGAAAGACGAGGAACGGAAGAGAGAGAGCCACAAGAATGCAGTGCACAAGGTACGCTCACTGAAAAGGCCTTTACCTCTTTATTTTCTGCACTTTTGTTTATTCCTTGTCCTAAAAGTTCCAGGGAGGAATGGAGACATGGTCCTACTGATGTATCTCTTTGATGTATCTCGTTCGGAGGATACCATGAAGTATCACCAAGACACTTTAAAATTTCAGGCTTTTTGGTCAGGAGGAACCACCCAGAAAAATTGGTGATTAGTCGCAGGGTTAAAACGTAAGAGTTCAGCGGGTCTTGCCTGTGCTCAGCTGTGGCACGTTAGAGTTGGAGCTGTGAGTGTCGGCCGACTGGCTGTGGTGATTTGGTCACACGCGTCATGACTGCACGAAGGAGAGCTTTGAATGATCTGAACAAGTGCCTCCCAGCATCCTCAATGTGCAGCATAAGTCTTGTGTTAAACAATTTTGTGCTGTTACTGTAAGTTCAGATAGTTTCCATGGTCCTTTAAATGCACTGTCGGTCTATGACATTCCTATGACATGTCCTGAGGAAGGAAACTTACTGCAGGGTATAGTAATATATAGAAAAATGACTGCAGTCTCTCTACCTTGGCTGCTGCTTCTCCATGATTTAAGAGCCCCTGAAACCACTTGGTCTTTTTTTAATGGAGGGGGGCGTTTTACTCTCTCTGCAGGTGGTGATTGTGGTGGGGGTGCTTTCAGGTGAATTATGAGTTCGCTAAGGTTTGAAATATCGATGCTTAGTGGAGTTGTATGCCTGGGCTTGTGGCTGGATTGTTATGGACCCGATGCACTGGGAGACCGCCCTGATTTAGCCTCGAAGTGCCTGGGCTGCCCCCTCGTTCCGGCTTCCTGAAGGTCCTCTGTCACTCGCCTCTTTAACATTTCATCTCTGGTGTGTTATGACGCCATGGCAAACGTAAGCCGTGTCTCCTGTTAACCCAACCTGCAGGAGGGTTTCATGGAGATAGATGCTCATGTATGCTAATTCAAGGACTTTGTTTCCCAGAGTAGGCGTGTGAATTTCCCTTTAGTTCCCTTTAGGCCTGGTTTGGGTCTGTCCTGCCATTTAAAGCGCTAGCAGTCTGTTTGACTGCAAGCGATTCTGCAGCAGCACAAGAGTGACATGCATTTAGTTTTGTATCCAGATGCAATTTATTTCTTAATGTTTAATGTGTATCTTTGCCTCTGCATTATCTTAATGATGCCGGTATCGGCCCATTTTCTCAGTCTTGGCCGATATTGCCGGCCGATATTTAAACATTAGCGGTACCAGAGCTAAAGACACAACTAGTAAAATAATGGTGGTGACTGTATCGCACAGCAAGCTGTTTTCAACAGTGGAGAATGAGGGATTTTGTTAGTTCATTCGCAAAAGTACCAGCCTGCAAAATGTTTATAATACCTAACCTGTAGAACCATTTTGTCCAGTTTCCACAAAATAAAATCAGTTTGGACGAAAATATATCGGCTATCGGTATTGGTCAAAGTTTCAGTGTACCACTACACTGCCTGTTTTCCTCCAAATGAGAACAGAAGCCAGATGGCCTGTGTAAAGGTGTGTCCCATACTCTGAGGTGCGGGTCCCATGGCTCGCGGGGGCGCTGGACCCCGACGTGGCTTTTATGTCTGTCCCTGCCTGGGCTTGTGTGAAGCAGTATGGAGCTGCTTATATCACTGGATCACACTGTCGCCCAGCGGGATGTGGGGGTGCAGTGCCGCCTTGTCCACCGCACAGCCTTACTGGTGTGTCGGGCCGTCTCCACGCCAAAGAGCATCTACCCTGGTGTGAAGCCGACACCGTCCGGCCGACCGGCCATCTCAGTGACAGCCGGCAATCCGCTATCATTTTCTCTCACGGCGGGTCAGAATGAACGCTCTGGCAAGTTGCTCAAGCTCGTCACTATCCCTTGTGAGACGCTTCCCGGGTTAAACACGATGGCCCGTGCACGTGGTTGCGGCCCGTAGAGATGACCTGGCGGCGTCTCCGAGCCAGACAGGTGGAAATTTTCACATTGAGTCATGTGCTGGCCTCCATGACAGTTAATGCTTGAGCGACTGCGAAAAGTCTCCAGTTAAGGATTGCAGAAAATATTGCTGTGGGGACTACGGAGTTAAAGTACGTTGCTGTTGGCCGACACCATTGCGAGCAAATACTTTGGCACTGTATACATCATCACCAGAGCTACACAGCAAGTAGGTATTTAAAGCGCCCTAGATACTTGTGTAGTTCCATGTTCGCAGTGCTCTCAGGTTTATGGTACAAGTGCAGACTGATTGTGGGAGGGGCCTGTTTGCCTCTGCAGGTGTGTGAGTTACGCACAGCCTCTCTGTCTCTCCACCACTGGGTGCTAAAGCGGGAAAACTGCTGCAGCCTTAACGCCTCGTGCAGTTTTTGAACCTTATAGGTCACGCAGATATAACCATGTGATTTGCGATAAACTTACCATGGTAAAGCGTCTTGGCCCTAACGGGGTAATGATGTGGATGGTGGTGGCGCGTGTGTTTGTGTTTGTGTGTGTGTACACATGTAACCCGTGTGTGTTCGTGTGACCCGTGTCCCTCCAGGAGAAGCGGCGTCAGGCCATCCGCAATGCGGCCCAGCAGTGGGAGGGCTTCAAGGCCTGCTTGGAGCTGCCGGCCCAGTCTGGCTCCAGGGATGAGGGCAGCCCTGAGCACTGCCCCCCCCAGCAAAACGACGGGCCGAGCCAGCAGCTCTCCCCAGACGAGCCGAAGTACGTGGGACCTGCAGGCCTGTAGCACGTTGGTTGGGATTGGGGTTTGGGGCTGGAGGGTTTGGGGGGAGGTCGGGTGACTGAGATTATTACTTGGTTTCTCTCTGCAGGCTGACCTGTCCAGCCGGAGCCTCGGAGAGACCAGCTGGGGGCAGCGAGGCACGAATACGCACCAGTCGGCCCAGTAGCCCACGGGATCCCAGGTACGAGGTCTGTGCACAGGAGCTGTAGCAGAATGCAGGTTCTATCTGGTAAACATGAGTCTTATATCATCATTATTGCCTCATTAGGCAAGAATGCTGGGATACAGTCGGTAAGTTGGGGGACAGTATGTGGCTCAGCATGTGACTCTATGCTCATGATCAAAGGTCACCAAAGGTCACCAGTTCAAATCCCAGGGCTGCCAGACTGATGCAACTGGTGGGACCCTAAGCAAGGCCTTAAACCGCCAGCTCCAGGTACACTGCACACTGCACACTGGCTGCCCCTGTGCTGTGACTCCACCCCCAAACTCTCACCTGTTTGATTGTTTCGTGGAGAGCAAGACGGGGTCAGCAAAAAGAGAATTTGCTGAGCTATGCATTCCAGGTTTCAACAGTGAAGAATACGGTGTCGCTGTTCTATTATTTGTATTTTTTCTAACTTTTGTCGGTGTGTGGATCCTTCAAGCACGCATCCCAGGTCCCATTTAGCAAGGGGGACCAACCACAGACCTTGGCTTTGTGGCTGGTGAAATTTGGGTGAAATATGTTCGGGAGATCAAGAAAAAATAACGGCATATCCCTGCTTTAGGGAGAGCGGGTAGCTGCTGTTATTCCCTCATTTGGTCTGGCCGTCACGCCTAACCCCTCCCTCCGTTTATGTCCCAGAGGGGCAGGGAACCCCACTGACTCCGCTAGTGCCTCTAGGGTCACATACAGTGCAGCTTACAGTGTAGTGTGAAGTTAGGGTCACACATCAAAACGCTCACTTCGTTTTAACATTCAGTCTGTGCTCGCTGGTGTTTGTTGGTGGTCTTGACGGAAGTTTTCCAGTGGGGTTGGAATTCGCACATTATTCCTGAGAGATGCAGGGGGCTGCGTCGGATAGCTTTTCACCGTTCTATTGCTGAAGTCAGTGTGCACTTCACTGGAAGTGCGTCAATCTGACAGTGTGCACAATCGGCCTGCTCCTCGTCTCTCTGCGCTCTCAGGCTGTGGGCCTCAGGACTGTCACTGCATCTTTAATGTCTCTAACGCTGTGTTTCCCTGTACAGTCCTCGGGGATCCACAGCCAGTCCTCTTTTTTGCTTCCTCTGAGCTCCCTGCAAGACAGTGCACATTTTTGCTCCCTCCCAGCTCTAACGCTGCAGTGTGTCTCAATCGCTGCAGAACTGCAGAGTCTCTTTCTGGGAAAGTGAGAACTTGTGAGTGTTGAGGATGCAGATTCAAATCCTAAATTCCACCCCTGATGCATGTAGAGAGGTGTTTCCCAATCTGGTCCTCGGGGACCCACAGATGGTCCATCTTTTTGCAGCCCCTGATGCATTATATCACACTTTGTGTTTTGTGAGGACAGTATTCATCATATCAGTCAATAAAGACAAAATATACAAAAACTCTTTTTTCCATCTAACCTTTGATAATTTTTTTTCATTATTCTTGGAATGAGAGAAATTGTGCACTGAACTGTAGCCTGGTTTGTTGTGAACACAGCTGATTGATTACAGGATTTCCATCCTTGTCATTTCACCTGTCACTTTTGAATGGATCAGTAAATGTAGCAGATAAGCGCTCTCGTTAATGATGGTGCTGATTGTGGCTTGACTGGCAGCTTTACATTGCAAAGGCAAACATATGAACTCATCTCTATTCAACACAATCAAACTGATGCTATCAGAAAGGAAGATGGATGTATGACACAATGTGCATGCCGCTGACCTCTTAATGTGCTGTGTTTGACTGGGAGTTGCTGGAAAAATGAGTTACATGTTGGCATATATTGAGTCTGTGTGACAGTTTGCGAGGATGAATGAGTTTCTGTGTGTGTGTGTTTGAAGTAACCCAGCTGTGCTTCTGGGAAATGGAATGTGAGTTGAAATTTGGTTCCCTGTGAAGTGTATTTTTTAGATTTGACTGAGGTCGAGTGTGTGCATGTTGCTCTCCATTGTGAGTCTGTCTCAAAAGTATTTCTTTGAAGACTTTATCAAGACATTATTTTCTTGGTAATGAAAAGCGCTTGAACTGTTTTCTTCATATCTGTTTGTGTTGTGATTTCTGCAAAGACAAAAAAGTGTCATTGAGAGAACGCGTTCCCGAAACATTCCAGAAAATTAGTGTAGGATGGGACCATGTGTGAGAGCTAGTGCACACCCACAAACTATATTTTATTTTACCTAAAGAGTCAAGAGAACCAAGGCGACTGGCGGGAAGAATATAAATCATTAAGGCATCAAAATGATGAATGTAGGAAGTTTGCAGGCCTGAAGAAGGAGAGGTCATTGTGAAACGTTAAATCTGGGAAACGTTTTAGTAATTGTATGAAGAAAACTAGCAGGAGTGAGTGTTTTAGGAAAATCAGACACTGCTGCAGTAGTGGGAATGAACAGAGAGCTGGAAGATTTATGGTGAGTGTGAAGGAAATTGCTCCATCAACCTGTGTAAACTTACAGTGAAACTGAGCCCCAGAGACCTTGGACAGGAGGGCCACCAACATTCAAGATTCAAGATCCTTTATTTGTCACCTAGATGTTATGCAGTGAAATGTATTACCTAAGTCATTCCTGGACTGTGCAGTAGAAAGAAGAGCCAGTGATAAGGTGTTTAAATGAGAAATAACCATTAGTAGACTAAGGCAATCCTGGAAGAGAAATGAAATTAAAATATAACATTAAATTAAAAAGTATATACAAGAAATCAGGGGCTGGAATATGATACATAAATGGAATAATAATTACATCTCAGAAGGCCTGGCCCACCAGGTCCCATAGGTAGGTCAATCTTGAAATATAGACTTTGAAGACCCTTGAAATATAGAACATTTGCAGCTCCTTGCAAAACCCACCTTAAAATGATCAGATTTTCCTGAATTACATTTGATACACACATTCGTCCAGTCCTTCTTCAAAATATGTTTTACCAGTCGTTTATTTTTGAGAAGACTGAACAGGCTGACTTTCTGTAATTTACCAAGCTTTGACAGTCTCATAAAGCTGGGTTTATTATTGTAATCCGCTTTGTGTATGAACATGAGATTAATGTAGACTTAGTCCTCTGTTATGACTGGAGTGAGTTATCGTCACACTGTCCGGCTGAAAGTGGACTCCGCATTCCAGGCAGGGCTCTATGGCAATATGGCAATCGGCCATCACAACGCCAAGCCGCCGTGAGACAGAGACAGACATGAGATGGGCTGCTGGTTCCTCACTTCTCCTGGCCTGTTTTGAAAGAGTTGGACCTCTGAGACTGACATAGGGCACTCTCTGGTTAGGGGGTGTAATGTTTGCTAGTCAGTGTTCAGGAAAGCTTTTCTGGCATGAAGAATAAAATTATCTATCGAGATGTTTCTTTACAAGGCAGGGTTTTGGTTGTCAAGATGAATATTTTAGGCTGGATTAATTTTCTGCGATTTATGAGACTCTCAGCTCCACCACCTAAATTTATGGCTGAAATGTGTCCCGCACTGGGGGAGCAAAGTGTACAAGGGTCAGACCGACAAATCATCTTAAAAAGAAGAAAATGCACAGGTCGCCTGGCTGCCCCAAATTTAAACTTATTGTGCTTTTTTAAAAATTGGGCCATTAAGTGTTTGGAGAAGCAAGGAATTTGAGTCCCCCTGGTGGGTTTTAAGAGGCAGCATGTGCAAAACCATGTGGACTGCAGGATTTACTGTATACAGGTGCTGGGCAGAGAAATCAAATTTTAAGATGGGGAGCATTATTCCTACGTCTTCGTAAGTATGGGGGAAAGTCAGAGAGGATGCTGGGTAAGGTTGTCTAAGTACTACATTTAGCCAGGAGGGAAACTATGTACTTCTCCCTAATGATCATCTAGAGGGGTTTTGGGAATATTTTTTGGCAAATCAGGACTTTGTTCATTCCAGGATATGAATGAGCAATATGGTTCGCCATGTTCCTCAAGGACCAAGGTAACAGCTGAAGATGTCAGGTCAGAAGACACTCGGTTTGCTACTGAAGAGGAGTTACGGATTCTTCAGAGTTGGGCTGGTTTTGTAGCGTGCTTCGACGCCTCTGAAAGGGCCATTCGCGATGTCGGAAACGTAAACCCACACCTGCAAAGAAAAGAATCACAGCTGAAACCTGGAATGTACAGAGCATCAAGTAAGGACAGTTCAATGGGGAACAGAGGGCAATGGGGCACTTACACCTCCCTCAGCTCCTTAGGCATCCATGAATTTAACAACTGAAATAGGTTACTTCTCAGTCAGGTCAACACACCGTCAGGAAAGATAATTGACACTGGCTGTCATAGTCAGGAGGGACACTGGGCCTCTCTCACATTTGATCTTTTATGTCTTTACACCGTCCATATTCATGAATAAAGGGCAAATCTGGAGCAGATCAGCAAATTGGCACCTCTGATGATCTTGACTTGATTGGTTACATCAGTGCCTTTAAATCTGGCCCTCGATTCCAAATCCAGGCCTTGTTTTCAGTTCTGCCGGGTAGTTAGTTTAATAGTTAATAATTCTGATTGGCCAGAGGCTTCACACCCGGCTCATGGGTAAAGAAAGGCTGGAAAACCAGCTTGGACCCTGAGGGCCGTGATTTAAATATCCCTGGGTTACATGCTTGTATGTACGTACTGATCCTTTCTCATTTGCAGTTTTTAATGTTATCATTACTGTTTATTGTCTTATTTTCTTGCTGCTTTTGTATCATGACATACAGCAATTTTCATTGTGTCTATGCATTCTGTTTCTTTTTAAAAATAAAGTTCCATTGCAAATGTGTGATTAGGGAGAGAAAAAAAATAGTAAAACAAGAGAAAATAATCTGATTATCATGTTTTGCTGGATGGTTTGTCCCTAACTGGTGTCCGTGACTGGTGTGTGATGCTGTATGTGATGATTGCAGGTCCCCAGAGGCAGGGGGCGCCAGTGTGCAGAGCTTGTCCCTGTCAGACAGCCACCTGGCCGAGCTGGATGGGGACACGCTCCGTCTGTTCGGACTGGGGGCTCTGGAGGCCCTGGAGCGTGGCTGGGGGGCTCAGACCGCCGGCGCCGTCACCGTCATTGCCTTCCGCTACATCCCCTTCGACGCCATCGCGCCTACACTGCCCCGCATCAGGGTGAAGTTCCCAAACCTGTCGGTAAGGTCGCAGCCCATCGTCCACTTGGATTCCTCTGCACTGGGGCACTGATAGCCAGGGCTTGGTGGTGTTCCTTCACGCTCCTGTTTGTGTTCCTGACAGCACCTGATCTTCTTTGAGACCAACATCAGCCGGTTGCCCCAGTTGGGCGCCCTGGCTCAGGTCCGGCGCCTGGAGCAGCTGACCATCCACCCCGATGGGAACCCGGTGGTGGACCTGGTTCTGTGGCGGCCCTTCGTCATCTTCCGCCTCAGCCACTTCAACCTGCAGAAGATCAATGGCCAGGAGGTCGGTTCCAGGTTGTTCATGACCCGTGTTTTGAGGTGCGTCCTGTCGAGCGATGAGCATGATGGGTTTCTGTGTGACAGGTGACCCTGGAGGACGTGATCACGGCGGAGAGACTCTTTGGAGCCCTGGGTCACGTCACTGGCACTGAAACCCCACACTATCGCCTGCTGCTGTTACTGGACGAATCCAGGTGAGTCCAGTTTGTAGTGTGTATGGCATGTGGACTGACATGATGACGGTAAGGCGACTTCCTCTGAACCGGAAGCCCGGTGCTGTTTGGCATCCTTCGATCGGCCTGATCGGTCCTGATTCATGACCATGATTAATAGCCAAACTCAAACAAGCAAAGTAAAATCATTGGCGGCACCTCATCTGTGCTGATGTACTACTAATATCTGTCTGAGTCTTTAAACATGTCCTCCTAACCAGCTCTGGCCACACCAGTTCAGCAAAACGTGGAAGGAGTCCAGACCTGCCGTTAATTTTATGGGGAACTTTCTTGATCACGTGGAACAGGAAATTAGGCATTGGTCCGCTGCTTTGAAATTGTTGTATTTTTTATAATAATGTCGCAGCCTAAGTCTCATAATGTTCAGCTGAGAGCCATACATACTGCACTCAACACTCGGTTGCTTAGTCCACGACTGACATGATTTAAGTTCATTCTTGAATGAGAGCCCCACGTAGGTCTAACAGCGACCAAAGACTTATTTTGGTCTGTTTCCCAAGTCCCCAAAGTACCAGATGAATTGTCGTTAAGACATTAATTTTTTTAAATTCCTCCTGTAAAATAAGACTTTGTCCCAGTGTTCACTGTCACTAATTGTCATTATACACACACCAACATTAAAATATGAATGGAAAATTCTTTCATGCTGAGCGATAGTCAAAAACTGCACTGCCAAGACATCTCTGACTGCTCTAATACTTTATTCCCGAAGAATATTTGCAGCTTATAAACCCAGGCTCGCTTGTCTGGGATGCGTGTTCAGTTATGTATAACATCCGTCCATATATGTTGACGTAAATCAGTCTCTCAGTGCTTCCTGCAAACCCCTCTCCTGTCTCAGTAAGAGACAGGCTGATCCCATCAACTGCTCAGGCCCTTAGTCCAGGCCAAAAAGCACTTAAGCTTTCTGGCAGGAGTGTTTGGATCGGGTCGGTGTAGCCCGGTATTCCGGGCAGATAATAGTGATGAATAGGATGGGAGAATCCAGAGCTGTATCTGCTTAGGATGTCCACTCAGCTTATACCTGTAGAAGCCACACAGTTGAAAATGGTCATGTGGGTGTTTGCGAGCAAGACGCCAACAAAAGGTCAGTTCCAGTTGGCTGTTTTGCTGGAAGCTTGACATGGGCATTTCAGGGCTTAGATGGAGCTGTCAGGATTCCGATAAAGGTTGTAATTGTTGGAGGCAGTATGTGTCTAAGCTGTCTGAGTCTAAGCTGTCTGAGTCTAAGCTGTCTGAGTCTAAGCTGTCTGAAACAGTGGATCTTTTGGGTGGTATTTTATAGATGGGTTTTTACTCTAATGGAATTACGGTTTTATGGTATTGATAAATTATACCGTACAGATGCGACTTGACTTACGATGGGGTTACATCCTGATTAACCAATCATAAGTTGACAATACCATAAATCGAATATGAATATCCGTCCATCCAGTTTCTGTAACCGCGGTACCCAGGATGGGGCGCCAACCCATCGCAGCAAATATGAATATGATATGGTAAATTAATGACTACTGGTACTGAATCAGCATTTGTTTAAACACAAAAAAACACAGTGATGCAGCCATCGCCTGGCGTCATTGAAGGCGTCGCACTGCATATCGCTAGACAGGGAACAGATGAAAACTTAAAGCTGGACTTCTGAATGTGTATTGCTGTCGCACCACCATAAAGCTGAAATATCTTACGTCGAATTATTGCAAACTGTATATTATTATGTTCTGTCTATCATTTTATTTTTAATGCTGTTAATTTCTTTATTTGTTTAGCTTTGGTTGTTTGTCCTCACACATCATATGTATGACTGTGTACACTGGTTTAGGTTTCAGTGCAGAGCCTATTTGCCCATTCCGTGTAGAAGCCAACCCCATGTTTTATAGTGTTTTTGAAAATCGTTTTACGATTCTTATCTGGTGGTACAGTGACGCAGCAGGTCTGTCACCGGACACGCCCAGGGTTGTGGGTTCAAATCCCACTTCCACTGTAGTTTCATGTATGGTCTGCGACGGTTCCCCTCCCCCCCCCAGCCCAAAGACAGTTAGGTTAATGTGTGTCCCTAAATTGCTCTGTGTGAGTGTGTGCATACCCTGTAACAGACTGAGGCTCCCTGTCTCATGCTCTGTGTGAGTGTGTGCATACCCTGTAATGGACTGGGGCTCCCTGTCTCCTGCTCTGTGCTTCCTGGTATGGGCTCCAGCTCCACTCTGACTCTGTTCTGGATAACCGGTTGGAGGATGAATGGATAGATGTTTTTCATGAAACAAACTATTAGTTTAAATACTAGAACTCGTGGCCATAAGTGGAAATTAGTGGGAGAACATTTTAAAATGAACTTGAGGAAGC
>JAODLD010000021.1:224926-240547 GCA_026781065.1 Mormyrops boulengeri
TGAAAACACGAGTCTGCACAGACTGACGGCAGCAAAACAAACAAGGCGCGTGTAGTTTAAAGCAAAGGCCAGGAGGAGGCGGGGGTGAGCCGCGAGGGAGAGAGAGCTGTGCTTTGAGGACATGTCTCAAGCGGGAGGGAGCCGGGCCCTTCTCATTGGACGAGAAAAGAGAGCCACACGGGAGAATCCGAAAGTGACCTCACACCAAACTGTGAAGTGGACCTGATCAGGATCACTGAGATCTTCTGCTCGACTCTGCCGTTTCATCACAGGATGACGACACTTAGGGTCAGGATTTCAGAGAGAGGTTGCAGGATTCCGATTTGACGCTATGTCCCGCTTTCACTGTGTATTGTATAGAATGTATACTTTTTTGTACTCTGTGTCAATATAAAATGTATATTTATAAGATTTGATTTATACATTAAAAAATTGGTTTACCAAAATTTGTAGTTTGGTGGTTTTTGCAAATTCAGTTAAGACTGTCTTAGGTAAAACCAAAGTACTGAACAAAGTTGTCCACAACTTAAACCAAAATCTTGGTGTTGATCCAAACTGAACAGATCATTTTCTTGAGAAGCAGTATAATGAGCCTGATGAAAACCTGAAAGCGATATTGTGTCTGGCATTCTAAGTCCGGTACAGATGTTCATTTTAGCTGAAAGTCAAATGCACCGCAGATGATCCAGTTGATTTAGCAGGCATCTCGGATGGCCTGTAACTCATATCACCGTGGGAACAGTGAGGCGGAGGCAGGTTGCGGCTTACCAGCGGCGAGCGGTTCCTGGCTTCTCCTGACTTTGCTGGACAGTCGGTCGTGGGAGTGGAAGGTGGGTGTGGCCTATTATCTGTCGGTGATCGCTACTGGCCAGTCTCTGGGTGTGCTGAGGCGCCATAAAGGGGGGAAGGTTAGGACGATTCCAAGTGACAGAGGCTCTAAGAGAGTTGGAACTTAATTGGATTGGTCTGTGTTGGGTGCCCAGTATGATATACTTTCATAGGGCCCAAAACCACAGGTGCGTTATTTGAATAAAAAACTGAAACTGGCATTCATCAATTTCTGATGAGTGACCCAGGCCAAGATTTCCATCCATCATGTGGGATGATCCTGTATTATATGGGATCGGTGTCAGCTATAGGCAGTGGGGTTAAAAGTGGTTTTAGGATGAAAGCCTTTGTTATAATATAAATAAAATTAAAATGAAATAAAACACAGTGTCTTTGGGGGGTGGCATTTGGGATGGGGCATGATGGCTCACTTGGGGGAGGGGCATGGGAACAAGAGTTTTCAAACAAATTCTTAGGGTGGCTCAGTCACATACCATTTAACAAAAATTGAAATGCCCACATTTGACAGTAGAGGCCACTATTACCACATACAGGCTGTAAGCGCAAAGTAACTGAAAACTGTTTGAACATGGGGTCACTCCCCATTTATTAAAAGGATCCAAAATTAAGTATGTATTTTTTACTACAGTTTTATTCTAAGTAAGTCATTATCCCAGGCATGAACAGGTAGATGCATGTAATTTGTCTTTGAAAGGACGACATGGAAATCATTTACAATTATATAAAAACTTGTGTGTTACTGCTCTGGAAAAAAATAAGAGACCGCTGCATATTTTGAAACAAATCTGTATTTGTATCAGGGCCTAGAAGCAGGAGTGAAGTCCCATAAAGCAAGGAAGAAGTCCTTCATTGATCAGAAACAGGGAATAATCAGGCTGCAGCTTGCAAAAAATATATTATTCACCGACGCACACCCATAAATTGAGAAATGAGTGGAAAAAAAACTGTTAATTTTTTCCGCGGCTGTGTATTTCAAGGTGCAGGATGCGTATTGTGAGCGTAACCAGACATGGGTGAAGACTTTGGATAGAATGTGCTCGGGTATGCAGCCGTGCATGGATCTAGGCCACATCCTTACCTTCTCTTTTAAGATTCAAAGGAATAAGACAGGTGATGTGATGGAGGATGTCTGGGATGAAAATAGTAAGATGTACTGACCATATAGCTGTTAATTCTGCACAGGAAACGTCTCTATTATCAGAAAAGGGCCCACATACCTGAATGTTCTCTGTGCTCCTATCGGGATTGTACAGGGGATCTGCTATGTGCAGCCAGGAACGTTCAGCAATCCCTCTATTCTCTGTCAGGCATCTGCAAGTGAAGGAGACACCCATCATCCAGTATGGCTACCACACACAGCTTATCCCATGTAATCCCATGCAGCACAAATGGGGAAATGGTGAAGAGACGCGAAACTCCAGCTCTGAACACTACAGGCCACAAGAGGAACCTGCACTCAGCCATGGGGATGAGCAGTGCACGGGATGCAGATGCCCCCAGCTGATGTGGCAGGCCTTCAGAATTAGAACTAGGGTTTGGGTTAGGGCTATATAACTTCTCTCCTCCTTCCAGTTAATGTGTTGAACTTTACTGGCCCAGCCTGTACTCCTCTGGGAAGCCACTCTTGTTTATCCTTTGTACAGGTAACAACTTCTTCAACTTCTTGTTTCTTTTGACTAAAAAGAGTCAGTGATTATTTGTACGTCTCTGCCTTTTAAAAGTTTGCCATCAGTACCCTGTAACTTTTTCTCACTCTATAAATGCTTCTGTACTGTGGCCTTTTTGTCTATTCAGATCGCATCAGGCTCATCGAGATGGATCTTCTCCCAAACCCTGTTTTATCTTTAGTAATCAGTGAGATGGGGGGGGGGATGAGAGTCTACAGAGCGGTGAAGTGTAACTATAATGAACCTGTGTCCCCCAGAGTGATGCAGAGTTATGAAAGTGAGGGTCTAATACCCTGAGCAGTCAGGCAGGCACGGAGACCATTACGGCTGAGCGGGCTGCCTCAAGGCGCTGCCTGAGGGGCGCGCAAACAGCAGGGTGAGGAGCCTGACTCTCTGCCAGCGCCGAAATTACCTCCGAAGGTACTGCAAACTCTCTCTGGCTGCTGGCTGTGCAATTGCTCGCTTCAGTTGCTTTAAACCTCACAAACAAGTAAACAGAAAGGTATTTGGAAGACTTTTCAGTAAATTACTGACATGTGAGCTTACTCATAATTATTCCATTTAAATAACAGAATCAAAAACAACTCGGAAATAAAAGGGATAAAACTACTCATCTTCCTACATGCAGGACCGAGCATACATTCATACTTATTATTGCAGAACATTACTCATTTCTCCCCAGCTTAGCCTTAATATGAAATTGGCATGAAAACACTCATTGAGCTTGATGTCTTCATTTTACAAAACATTTCACTGACTGCAAAATTGCAGTCCATGATGCAAATTCCTGAATCATCATACAGATATTCACTCAACAAAAGCAGATCAAAGACATTTTTCTCCGGCATTAATTTTTCAGACTTTACTTGAGGCCATATTTTTAGTAATTTATAAATGCATTCATAACAAATAATAATGCATTCATATGTTAAAAACATAGCTAAAATATTTATAAAAAGGCATAACACATATAGTCATGTTTATTATGCATTATGACTGCCTTATGAAACTCTCATGTATAATGCACTATAGATACATTAAGGATGCTTTGTACTGCATTATGATGGTATCTATAGTGCATTATAGATGAGAGCTTCATAAGGCAGTCATAATGCATAATACACATGGCTATAATGTGTTTTGGCTTCTTATAAATATTTATATCCGTGTTTAAAATGCTTTATGAGTGTTTTATAATGTGTTATGAATGTGTTTATAAATTATTAAAAACATATACCCACATAGTAGGATGAGTCTGATCCGGATCCAGGCCAAATGTTGTTCAGAAATTGCTGCAGATCCGTGAACCGGATCTGGCCAAATGTCTTTTGCACAACGGACCAATACTGGTCTGAATTCTGCTTTCTGGATTTGAAACAGATAAAGGCCGTATAAGGGCCAGATTTACATTGAATGTTGCAAAATCTGGCCTGTATTTGCACCAGAGTCAAAAGTTAAATTGAGATCCAGCCCCAACAGGGGCAGTGAGTGGGTTGGTGGGCTAAGTCTCTATGCTTGTGACCAGAAGGTTGCTGGTTCAAACCTCAGCCTTAGCAGAGGGTGCTGCACATTAGCTAACCCTGTACTGTGACCTCCCAAGCTATTCAGTCAGTGAAGAACAGAACCATAATGTACCTATATTAGTGCAAATAAAGCATGTTCTGTTTGTTAAATGTGGCTTAGATTCTTTTTCCAGAATGAGTACCGACCAGTTTCACTCCAGGATCCTACCTTAATATATGTAGGTGGTGAGTGGCTCAGCCGGCTAAGTCTCCGCGCCTCTGAGCGTGAGGTCGCTGGTCCGAGCCCTGGCCCCAGTGGAGCAGTCGCGTGTCTGTAAGGCCTTTAACACATTTAACAAATAAACAAACTTAATTTGCACAAGCATATGTACATTAAAGGTCTTCTCTACCCTGACTGCATCATTTGGGAGGTCACAGTACAGGGTCAGCTAATATGCAGCAACCTCTGCTAAGACCAAGGTTTAAACCAGCAACCTTCTGATTACAGGCACAGAGACTTAGCCCACCAAGCCACTCACTGCCCCATTAGAGCCACACCTGAAATGAACATTTAACTGTGGTGCAGATACCGGTCAGATTTGGTAAGATCCAATGTAAAGCTGGCCCAGATATGGCCTTTATCTGTTTCAGATCCAGAAAGTGGATTCAGACCAGTCCATTTTGCAGAAAGACATCAGGCCAGATCTGGATTACAGATCTATGGCGATTTCTGAACAAATTTGGCCCGTATCCAGTTCAGACTCATCTTGCTATTGTGATCGCCCCTCAGATTCTTAGCGCATCAGCTGCACATCTGGTAAGTGGCCGATCATACGTATATATGGTCAGGCAGATGTATGCCAGATCATTAGAGTGTATACAGACCAACTGTAATAATTTAGAACTCTGGATAGATTCTGGTGCAGATCTTGCCCGAATGTCACTGGCACCCAAATTTAAGGAGATGCAGGCGGATCTGACCCAGAATCAGTTGCTATGTGGGAAGCCTTAAGTAAAGTGTTATGAACAGGAAACTGCCTACTCTGTGCAATGGAGAATAAAGGATGTCAATTTCAACATATTTTATGGAAAATTGTAATTCATTTTTTTTTTTAAATGGAAGGGCACCAATACTTTTGGTTCGGTCTGTATTATAGGAGGGTGACTGTATAGTATTAATACAACAGATGTAATCTTAAGTGAAGAAATACCTTCTTCTCAGACTTAGTTAAACCAATCCTTTTCTTTTTTCATAATAAGCGCACCAAGAAAGAAATCACCACAAATAAATTTCCCAGATGATTCACTTGACATTTTCATGTATTTGATAAAGAAGACAACAAAGTTCAATTAATTTATGTCTCGTTCAAAGACGAAACAAATTCACCCAATATCTTGGTGATGCGGAAGGAACAGCGGCTCCGACAGTGAGGAGACTTTAAACCGTCTAACCAGCTGCCACTCTCTCTGGTGCATAATTAACTGCAGAGAGTGACTCAACTGCACACTCAGGATGCCGAATGGATCTTACGCTTTAAACAATAAATTATGCAATAAACTTTAGGTATAATGAACGGGAAACAGCATTTTGATCATCTTGTTTTTGAACAATGACACAATGACTTTTCATTGTGGTGGCACTGGCAAGTTTATTGACATAAATACTGATGTTCGAGGGGTAAACTAAGGAGGTAAGAAAGTTACAGGCTTTTGCAGGTGATCCGTCATGTGGCGCTGTTTGTATGAATTGCTCCAAGAAATGCACTTACTGTTTGGCAAATTTTAAGGATGATGGGAGAAATGTGCCAAAGCGACTCAGAAAAACTGTAAAAATGAACATCAAATACGTTCGGGTGCCATTGTGAAATACCATGTAGCTAAAGTAATGATTTGTTTATCTGTAATTAGCATTAATAATAAGTGGAACATGTTTTGCCCATTTTGAGGACATTAGTACATGATGTGCACTGTGTATTCATATAGGATTCTCTAAAGATCAGACACATAAAATACCTCTATATCTTTCAGTCTATCCCTAGAAATAAAACTACTAAAAAATAAACTGAAACTACATATAAACTAAATAGAAATATATTTTCAAAATAAAAACTAATAAAACCACACTAAAAACTAAAACTAAACCGGATTTCAAATGAAAATGATAAATATAAGAGCTACATAAAACTAAAATTAAATTTAGAAATCAAAACTAAAATAACACTTCTGTAAAATTACATGAATGCTCATGCCCTTGTCATATGATAAACCACTATTTTTCTGTCTCCGTGTTAATACGTATATGATAAATGAGTGCCCTGCTCTGCCCTCCAGAGGCAAAACACAATATCTACAATGACTATGAAACAGATTTTGACTTTCCACCCATTATTCAAAAACCACTCCAAAAATTTGTTCTTAGGTAAAATGGTGTCTAAATTGCCCTAGATGTGTGAGTATGCGTGTAATCTGCAATGGGTCACAATCCTATCCAGAGTATCAAAATGTAAACCAAGTAACCATTTTAGTTCCATTTCTGAAACATTTCAAGATGTTTCATGGACAATGGAAATTTTTCACAATCATACCAAATTTTTACTCAAATGGTGGAAATTTGCTATGGTTGGGTGTCACATGTTAGCACACACACACACACACACACACACACACTTGCTGCACAAGACAGCAGAAGGTGTTTTAATGTCTACAACTTTTACCGTTACCTCCCCCAAGTTTATATAGTTGTGTGTCAAACGCATAGTTCCTCAGATTCTAAACTACGTAGAAGAAGCTCCCACTGAAAATAACGTTGGGGACTGAATCGTATACAAGAGATGAAGTGGTTCCCTCAGTAACACAACTTGATTTTAATTTTAATATTTAGTAATAAATAGGCCATGTCAACAACCTGTGGTCCTCGTCTCTGTAGGCCTCGTTTCACCCTCCCCGCCAGCCTCACTGCTCTCATATGATTTTTCCAACGCCTCGACTTTCTGGAAGCAAACGGCCTTAGCTGCTGTAAATGCATCGCCAACCTTTTTATTGGATAGGGCTTGTTGGTTGTGCTCCGCTACGGCCCAGTGCCCAGCACAGTTGGCCGGCAGGTTTACCGGTCACGCTTTCACAGCCACAATTCACCCCAACAGGATCACTGCCTACAAAAACAAACACTTCTGCTAATTAACACCCGGATGATAAGCATTGTGGGTAATGGGACATCTGTCTGCATTACAACTCCTTTACCGCTGTCATACACAATATAAATGAAGAAGAAAGACACGAAATGGCGCAATTAAATTAAGCGAGATTTTTTCCTTGAGATATTTGGGGAATCGCAAAGTTATGGTGTAGAGGGAAGCTCCTCAGGTGTGTTAGAGCAGCAAGAATCCATTGTGGGATTAACTGGTAGATGGAGTTTACCAGTCAAAACATTAGGTGACATCATCTGGGCTGGCGGTCGACTTGGCAAAACGATGAAGCTGTCCCAGTGCGCCACAAGAGCTATGACCAGCACTGATGAGACTAATTAGTTTGAAGAAGAGGTTGGACCCCTTTGTGGTACAAGCTCACACCTAGTAATAAATGATGTAGCCAGTGCTGACAGAAAGCTGCTCTTTGTGTTGTGTTAGCAGTTAGCAGAGTTTGTTTAGTTACTGACAGTTCATACAGCTAGATTAATATTAAGGCAATGAAACTTAAAAAGTAACGATGCCAGGGTACCACAGAAGCCAAGAGGTACCTCAACAGTGGCAAAGCCAAAGTATTTCCAGTGGGGTGGCCAGGGTGAGACCAGAGGTCATTTGGGGGGCAGGTAAATCTAAATATGAATATAAGGCATCTAGAAAATAAGGGGATATTTAAGGTACCTAAACGCTATAACTACATTGTTTATAAATGCTAAAAGCTTCCCATATATCCCGCGGCTGTTGAGAAAAGTTCTGGCACTAAAAGAAACGTAATTCTGGACAAGATGAAAAAAAAAGGCCACAAAATGAAAATACGGCGGGGGTGGTCAATGGGGTGGGCCGGTTTCAGTCTAGGGTAGTTGTGGTCACCCCTCGCCCCCCCCCACAGATCCACGTATGTAACTCAAGTCTCGAAGTATTCTCCAAAGAAAAACCATGTGGGGAAAAAGTCAATTTAACCAAAACCAAAGTGGAATGAATAAAATGCAGAACTGCAGGACTGATTCGGGGCAGTGGCTGGATAGGCTCCGATCGCCCCTCCTATTTGCACTGGTAATGAAAGAGGCGCGGGATGGCGAGAAGTGCTTCACTCTCCACAAAAATCAAACACCACCGGGAGAGAGCAAAAAACCAGGAGATGCAACAGGGGCACTTGACAAGATGTTCCAAACACTTCATTTACTATCACCACTGTTTCATTAAAAGCCAGTGGCAGATTCAAAATGTTGTCTGCATGCCTTGATACTTATAATGCCGGATGTGCATAGTGATGGATTTCAGGCACATCCAACATAGTCAAACGCTTAGTGTTGTGATTCATTTTTAAACATCGAAGAACTGCTCATTCATATGCAGAAGAATGACAAAATAACGATTCAAACTATGCACTTAATGAAAAAACACAAAAAGGTAAACAAGACTACAAAATTGCCACCAGAGGGAGGTATAACATAGCCTAAGTTTATTCAAGTGTAACTAAAACGGCTACCGTTGACACAAGTACTCGTGACACTTTCAGAAAAAACTAAGTGCAATTTAACTGGAAGTGATGGATCTAAAGCTTTAGTATTAAAAGCATACATACTATTCTAATGTTAATTATCTTGTTAGAAGCTGATTCTTCATTATGCAAATGTTATTGCTTATCTACACAGAGCACTAGAAGTATGTAAACTTGAATATGCAGTGAAGAATCACAAACGTCCGGCATAAACAAGCATAGCAAACCAAGGTATACTGCATAATGTTTAATGTATTCTGCCTTTGCTGTGTGTGTCTTATGTCGAGTGACAGCTGAACATGGAGTTTGAAGGAAGCAGATATGTTTAACATTTCCATTCCTTCTGCCAGAACATTGCTCCGTACATCTTCCGTTAGATAATAGTGATATCCACCTATTTAGTTACCAGCAATACCTGCTGTGTACTTGTATATAAATTTGCCAGCCACCTGTCGGTGTTATTTAGTCCTAAATGGAAATCTGCTCCAAATGTCTACAATAGGACTGCATCTACTTAAAACAGCCAAACCGGCTCAAATTTGAAGGAAAAACCCTTAAAATTTGTGCATTTTGATAATAAGGACCATCAGCTTCAAAGTTAGGCGCTAAAGTTGGATTAGGGGTCAAATACCAGTGATAGACAACAGGGTCCTAACCATGACATAGCTACACTCTATAAAACAGAAAATCTAAATCCTAAAAACACTCATAATGCAGCATCATTAATCATCACTCTAGTCAGTTATATCAGATGAATTTACTAACATAATTGTATATAGTTTCATTAGTGAGAAGAACCAATCCCTAGTAATGTTTGCTCATGGGCTTTATAGAACATATGACAAGTATTTGTACAGCGTAGTAAATGGAGACAAAGACCTGCAAGAAGACCTGTATAAGGCTGATACACTCTACTGTAGATCCCTACTTTTAATCCCTACTTTATCAAAACAGGTACAATTCTGAACACAGCTTACTGATCGATCCCCAAAGCACCTCTTCACAACTATGCACACCCCCCTCCTCCAAAAGTTCCTTCAATGTTTTTCTGCTCTTGCTTTACTGCTCACCTGGTTTTGTACCCTTTTGGCTCTATGCCAAATGCATCAAATTAACATACTCATTTCCTGTAAGAAAATATGAATTTATAATGAAGTCAGACAGGTCAAGGTGGCCGAATACATTTATCCCTGCCTGACCCAGTTACACCACTGGAGCTTCAGCATGATGCCAACTCATTCATATCAATCTAGGGGGGAATGATGTAAATACAGACTGACCACTGAGAGTGGGACAACTGAATCACAAGTCGTGCTTCTTTCCGAGAAGGACAGAAAGCAATGAAACTGGATAGTGGTGTGTAATTACTGGATTTACCCATAATTCCTTTTCCTCATATTGTAAATGAAGGATTATGTGTCATAGAGAGAATAATTGTTCATTGCTATTAGGCTTAATACGTATTGTTACTGGCTCCCCAGACACTTTCTGCATGCTGGGTGAGAGCAATCAGGATGACAATGAAGAGTTACAGCCAGAAGATTTAAATCAAAAATTTCAACCAGTTATCTTCATTTTGCCATCACAGAAACCATCAGAGAAATATAATATTAGCCCTGGCTGCTAGCCTCAATGTTGGGGTCATGCTGATAAGCTCATCTGGGTTGCAGTTTTTGGGAGCCACAAGCTGGTACGTGCCACCTCTCATGGGGACCTTGGATGGGTCGAGCAGAAACTGCACCACTCACCATGTCCTCAGAGAGTCAGAGCGGGCAGCGTCCTGTGCTTTACCGCCAGCCAGAGCTGCCCTATCTGATGGTGCAGAAGAAGCACCAGCTTTGAACTGAAAATCCTGACTCTAGGCCTCGGCTGCTCCAAGGAAGAAGACAAAGGAGTAAAAGCCACTGAGAGCAAAAGCAGCGCCCAAGATCCTAATCGCGCTGCTGCAGTGGGGGAGGAACAAAACTTCTGCTTTAACATAAGCAGTCTTTTGTGTTTCTTTCAGCGCACGATTTCTATATATAAGTTTTCACATCTGTAGCGTTAGCATGCTGTGTGCAGTTGCTGTAGCAACACGCAGCAGGAGAAACATCATCTGATAAGATAGCAGTATGCTGCCATTCTGTTATATTTGTGCTATACATTTATTATAGTTCAACCTCAACAGCCGTGTAAACTTCCCTTCTTAATGAGTACTGAGGTGCAGCCGTAGTGTGAATGATTGATGTGCATATTGGTACTTTGTGTATATCATTGAGTCTGCTGAGAAACCTCTAATAAACTCATTTGGCCACTTGCCAAAGCCCTGTGAGCAGTTGGACAAACCCAATTATTTCCCAGAATGGCTCCCGGTCACTGGAGGTCCAGTCTGTGTAATGGCAGTGTTGTAGAAGAGGCACTGGAAGTGTGTGCATGCGGTGTAAAAATACTACCACACACAGCAGCGCTGCTCAACTGAGGCATCAGCAGAGTTCAAGTATAGATATCCGTTAGAAGTGTGTAAGCAAAAACACCCAGTTTCACTTTATCTCACTGGCCAAAAAAACTGAACATAAGAAAATCTGAGCTCACACTGGAATTAATCTGCAGAGTCCAATCAAAATACATGATTTTTTAAAAATAAAAGGTCAAAAAAAGGACAAGAGGAAGTGGGATTCAAGACAACAAAAGTCTGCACCAGTGCAGGGTGATCCTGCTCTCCCGCAGGTCAGTGCAGTGCGTACACTGCACGGTCAAGGCTGATTCTCCTGTCAGGGGTGTGGGAGAATCAGGTCAGGGAGAGTACCTCCATGGAGAGAGACCACAAGCTGCGAGAGGGAGAGACCCGCTACGTGGAAGTAAACTGGGAGAGAGGCATCTTCCCTAGCTAAGCTGTTCAGTTAATTACACTGACAGAGGGATGCCAAGGGGAGCTTTCTGTATTTAGATGATTTACACATTTCCAGCACCCAGAATGAGCCTTTAATTAAAATCCAATGAGGTGTCAGAGAGAAACAGGAAGTAAGCTCTGCTCACTGATTGGTTACCATTAGACCTGTGTGGACCTTTTAATTAGAAGAGCAGATGGATCAAAGGATCACATGTCTGAGGCTGGTACTGAATGGCAAGTACTGCAGACATTCATTGCATTTTTATGTATAAACTCTATTTAATTTATGCATTTGCAGTGTAAGGGTGACATTTTCAGAAGGTAATGGGGATAGAATGCAAACGGATCCATCAGTCTGCCATTAATATCATGCAGAAATGATACCTGTCAATTGATTATCTAAAGCCGTTAGCAGGAAACGGCCTGGGGTATCGGGTCTCATAAAACCCAAAGCTTCAGCTTTTAGTCTTTTTAATACGTCTTTTTAAAGGCGATTTTCTGCACATTTCCTCTTACGTGTTGAAAACTATTTTTAAAAGCCCCATCCTTTTGGGGGCGAGCCCAGAAAAACAACATAGCTGATCAAAGATGACTGTACTTAGAAGGATCCTTAGAGAATGGCTCAAACATTTCTGCCTCAGCCATGACCCGTGATTCCAAAAGTGATTCTGTATTCCTCTAATCACCCGAAAAGGCGGCAGATCAAACAGCAGAATCTCTCTAATGGCTCTGCAACACAGAGCAGGCAGGTTTCGAGGCAGAAAAAAGTGAGTTTGAAGCAAGTTTAATATTTACAAACTGATAACAGGGAAACCTTTGTGCCCCCTGTTGTTCAACCATGAGTCATGATCCGGTCTCACAGATTGGTGATCATTAATTACGACACCATCTTTCCTTGTGCTGCACACAGGGATGTGACCTTGCATTTAAATAAAACTGAACTATACTAACAACATTCCCCCCCCCGCCCCGCACACCGCAGATACATGAGATTTCACTGCCACACATCAATTGAAATATTTGCACAATGTAACACCAGCCCTCAAAAACATGCGCTGAACTTAATGGAGACACCTTCGAACAATGAGCATATTGCTGGTGATTGACTTCTTCCGTAGATCATTAGCACCAACAAAATCCTGCTTCTTATATTGCATCATGTAAACAGGAAACTGCTGATAGGATATACGACAGAGGGCAGTTTGCTGACAACAGCACGGCATCCATCGGTGCGTTTGGCCTCTCGGCTAACAATGTGCGGCTAGCAGGCATTTTTGGACCGTCTCTTCACTGACGCACAAGATTGGATTCTGCAGCTGTTTGATTACGCATTTATTTGATGCTGAGCTTGTAAGAACTAGCAGCCAAGGTCATCAACATGTGACCCATAATAATTATAAACAATAACACCGTAAGTCTCATCCACAAGTGAAAGAAATAGCTCAACAAATCAGACACACTGATCCTTTGGAGAGGACTCTAATAAGTTTTAGATTTATATTTATTCCTGCTGCATTAATGTAAGACTTTATAGGATTTGTGTTTGGGCTTGATTTGAGTTTAAGCTGGTAACAGGCTAACAAGATAGTGGATCCTTACAAAGGAACTACCACATTCAATGAAATCACTTGTCACAATCTGCCATCCGGCATAACAGTGAAAATGGACTGTGCAGTACCATCAGCAATCCGTGGGTGACAGATATGCAATTTGTGGATGCTAAGATCCGTTAGCCTGCTTGGTTTCAAACACAAAACCCAAATACAAATGGGCATTGAACCTTTCATGCACGTATTCACCTGCAGAAGACACGTGGGGTGTAAATTATGCAGGGGTTGGGGTTGTAACCCCCCTGATAATCAAAACCAGCCAATACAACCCCTTGAATACGCTTAAATGAGTGGAGACCTCAACCCCCCCCGCCACAGCTCAATCCAAAGTTATGCCCTTGCACATGGGACCTTAATTTGCTGCAAGCACACTTTTCCCTGGCGGAACTACATATAAATTCAGCTCGGCTCATCATATTCTCAAGGTGACATTATGATTACAAGCTTAGGCTCGCTTCTCACACCGCTTTCTGTACATTACTTGTCAGTTTGCCAGA
This sequence comes from Mormyrops boulengeri, assembly GCA_026781065.1. Taxonomy (NCBI): domain Eukaryota; kingdom Metazoa; phylum Chordata; class Actinopteri; order Osteoglossiformes; family Mormyridae; genus Mormyrops; species Mormyrops boulengeri. The sequence continues at coordinate 238,604 of JAODLD010000021.1, forward strand.
AACCTATCTGAAAACCCCAAGACAGAAGCAGCAGAATCTTGGCAAAAAGGCCACTCAGGGTTTGATACTGATACCCCAGATACAGCCAAAGGGACCATGTGAAGCAGAACAGAGCACGACCAGGAACTCTCCAGGGTGGCTGAACCTACTGGCTAATGAGAGAATTAAATACAATCTTTGAAAACTCTGGGGCAGAACTGCCTTCCGTGTGTCCTAAGTGCTCAGACAGTACTGCTACAACTGAGAATGAGTTTGTCAGCTCTTTTGTACAACTTTACTGGGGAGGGAGCTGACACATGTACACTTAAAATGCCACAATATCAGATCAAAACATCAATATATCCTTCACAGATTGTGCTATAGACCTGATGGTGGGGCAGCATCGTGGCATAATGGTTGTCTTACAACTCTGGGACTGGGATTTGTCTCAGCCCCCAGCTCTACATGTGTGGACTCTGCATGGTCTCCCCATGTTGTCGTGAGTTTCCTCTGTATTCTCTGTTTTTTCCCCCACAATCTAAAAACATGCTACGGTGACCTGGAGGCGCCAAACTGTACGTAGGTGTGACTGTGAGTGAGAATGGTGTGAGTGTGCCCTGCGATGGGATTGCGTCCCGTCCTCAGTTATTCTCAGCCTTACACCTGCAGCTTCTGGGATAGACTCTAAACCCGTAACCCTGCATTCAGTGGATGGATACGAAGGTGCCAATTTATCTTTCTGTCAGCGGGTGTCCTAAATGATTGACCCCCTCCCCCACAACCCACACACACACTGCAGCTTATACATTTCAACATTTACAAATTTAACTACTAGAAACTGAAAATAAACAGTGAAAATATGTCCGGATCAGTGACTTGGTCGACGTTGCCGCAAAACGGGACATAACCGCCTAAACAGAAAATGAATTACTTTTTAATGTTCCCACAATTGTAATATTTATAACACACTTATACATACAATGTGACACAGATACATTTAGCATATAATTAGCGTGACCTCACAAAGAACGTGGATTGCGATCCACATCCCGACACCTACTGAAGCTGGCCAATCACATTGAAGCTTTTGCAGCATAGGAATTCGACCCTTCCCGCAGCGCTAGGCCTGCTCTGTGGGTGCTCCAGCCCTCCAGCACCCACAGGATCGGCACCGATGGATGGATGGATGGATGATTGGATGTACGATTGGATGGATGGACCTGATGGTGTCTAAGAGTATAATTAAACCTACTAAGAGATTCAGATCAGATATTATTTTATATGAACTGACCGAAGCCTTATTCTCTCCTTTTATACTTTTACATTACAGTAAACCTGCTATATCCCATCAATTCCATTAACACACCAATGGCTTCAGCAGAAGTGCAAGACAATCGTAGTGGCAGATTAGTTCTTTTAAGAGGGTGCTGTGCTCAGATTATATTCTGCATCAAAAGCCGTTGTATCGTTTACAAATCCAGCTTAACGATAGTCCTGTTAGCTAATGGAGGTCTTTCGTTACCTCGGCTATGAGAGCCGTCAGCCAACAGCAGTCATCTGCCTTCTAACAGTGTATTTAGACCAATCTTCATATTAAAAACCTTGAATTTATTAGTTGATGGAAACATGACAGATGGCAGAGAAAGATTATGGGGGGATGTTGCATCTGCCTGGACAAAAAAAAGAGGAAAAAAATCCAGATCAAAGCACACTGGTAAAAATGACATGACATGAATAGCACAGGACAGCTGCTTATTATGGGATATTAGACTGCAGATTAAAGCCTCTGACTTTTGGTTTGGCTTCATCATTATCATTATCCTCAGAAAGACCATTTGGTACAGTCTGATCAGCAGAGCACACAATGTTGTAGCTGCATTTAGCTGCAACTACACTCTCAGAAAAAAGGGTACAAATTTGTACCTTTGCTTGTCACTGGGGCTGTACCCTCAAGGGTCTGCCAAT
>JAODLD010000021.1:246983-259564 GCA_026781065.1 Mormyrops boulengeri
CCCCCCCCCCCCCCCTCGTACATTCCAAGCACAGTTAGGCAGGGCTCCGTCACCTAATGACTTATTCCAAAACCTAAGCCCTTATGGGGAATAAATGCATGTTTTCTTACAGACACATTTTCAGAATTTCGCCTTGCGTACTCATGATGTTGCCGTTTAGCTGTACAGACAGCTGGGCAACAGGTCCTACTACTAATATTATAAAGATCATTTCTCCTGCCTTACAGCAAAGGCAGGGTCTGCTAGACACTAATCACAAGGAGACATTACTGCAAATAAAGTCAATGTCACCAGCGGGGGTGAACTGGCAACAAAAAGCAGTCCGGGAATTTGCTGTTAAGTGGCCCCAATTTGATAATTTCCTACTGAGGTTGGAGAGAGGGGTCCCTGTTGTATAATTTTCTGACCGCTCCTCACTAATATGCCCACCAGGAAATTTCCTGAACTTCCCAATGGCCACAAGCACAAGGGAAAAAATCTCTTCTGAAGCATAGTATACAAGAATGGAAAAATACTGTCATTCATTTTCATTTTCTAAAACCGACATGGTGAACCTGATCCATGGAGAGCCAGTGTGGGTTTTTGAGATGACCTCTCAATCAGCCAATAACAGTGGGTCTCAAGGACTGGAGTTGAGAACCACTGCTTTATTATTGGTTGATTGAGAGGCCATCCCAAAAACCCGCACGGGCCTCCATGGAACGGGTTCGCCGCTCCTGTTCTAGAGGACAGGCCAGAGAAAACACAGCATATCATGCCAATGAATTTCTGTTTCTGTTCACTGGACAAAACTTTTGTGGTTGTCAGCATTTAGACAAGGCAGGAATAACATGGGACTTTATTATTATTTTTATTTGAGAGGAAAGCTGTCTCAGGCAAGTTACCAAATGCATCACCAGAAACCACAGATAAACACGCACATGCAGGAATCACAGTATTTCTGGGAACTATGTATGGGAGATTGGGATTGTTAATTAAAATTTAGCAAACTGCTAAAACTCAAAAATGAAGACCAAACTACACTAGTGGCCAAAATCGTGGAAACATTTCCAATTTTTAGAGAACTTCATTCAACGGTTGCTCCAGTTACTTATTTAATCATCCAATGTATGATATTTGTAACATTCTTTGATCGTTTATAAACATTACCACCAATATTCGGGTAGTAATTTTTAAAGCGTAATACCAAACATGCTAGGTGTCCACAATTTTGGCTACTATTGTAACTTTAGTTTTAGAAGTTCCTTATGGAATGGAGTCGTCTCTGCAATGCGTAATTTTTTTTAGATTTTTACTGGTCCAAAAAATGTCTCATCCGTACCTTACAGATATAAATGCCTGGAGGATGACGTAATGGTTTTAATAGCGACCCCTGTCAGCCAGTGCCATGGAGACTCTCACCGCTTTGACCCCAAACTCAATGGCATCAAATATTCACGATTTATTTCAAAGCGCTCACGGAGCGTCCTCTGAAGGAACCCTTGACGTGATTGAGGGCTGAAGGAGGGCCCACGAAACAGACGTCACATCATGGCAAATGGAGAGACGCCTAACGTGACCAGACAATTTAAACAGGCCCAGATGCTTAAAACAGGACTTTAATTACCCAGGGGGGCGGGGGGGGGGAGCTAACGGGAACCAGTCTTGTCACACCGATCACAGTTTTGCAGTCACCTTGTCAGCGCTGTTAGGTGGTAAATAGTGCTTGTTGTTTTGTTTTTTTGCTACCTACAAGCCCCTGAATATTTCCCATGACCTTTCAAGCCTTCTGGTATAGAGGTCACTAGGAAGGAAAAACACACAAGATACACATTCATAAATTAGTGCTTATTGGCATAAGATCACGACAGCTGACTGATTAGAGCCACGGCATCACCTCCACAGCAGCCTTAATGCAGTCCAAAAACAAGAGGCTAGGTTGAATTGGTGTGTGGAAAACATTTATAATGTGCAAGTTTGTGTCCACCTTGAGACAGAAAGGCATCCAATCCAGGGTGTCCCCTACCGTGTGGCCTGTGATTTCTGGGAGAGAATCCAGGCTCACCGCAACCCTGTAATGTTTCCTAATCCGGTCCTTGGGGACTCACAGTCGGCCCCTGTTTTTGCTCCCTCTGAACTCCCTGCCAGACAGTCCACATTTTTGCACCCGCCCAGCTCCCAGTAAAAACGTAGACTGTCTACGGGTCCCTGAGGACCAGATTGGGAAACACTGCTGTAATGGCTAAATCGAGCGACAGGGATATTGACAGAAATGTATTTTAATTACAGTCACAGTAAGACTATTTAGACCATGTAATACCTAGTTTAAAAGCACCTGTCTATACTGTTCCTAATGACTTATCTACACTATAAGAGTGGATATTCAAACTGGTATTTAATTTTTTAGTGGAACATGACAGTTGCGCCAAGAGAAAATAAAAATAAACTTCTGCTTTGATACCTCATATTTAAACGCCAGGTGCAAAACAGTCAATCATACCCTCCATTTCCTAACTCCTGCCCAGTTTTTCCCAGCTGTCTCCATCATTCAGCCTCACTAAAGACGGTTTATACATTTCAGTCAATTAAACTGTCACCATGACAGCACCACATAGCAGAATCGACCGCCACAACCTGCCACGCGTGTAACGTGACACATGTGCCGCATCAGGGATCTACAGAATAGCGAGATGACAAGCAGAGTTGCGGTACACTGCGGCGTCTGTTAAATTCCCCCGATTTGCTTCATGGACATCGCGGCAGCTGTGGGTTGGGACCACCTGCAAGCAGACGACAGCCACGGTTTGGCCCTCAAGCGGCACTCATAAGCTCACATTTCCCTCTGATTTCCGGCTTGGGACAGAAACTGCCTTCATCTGCCCAGACACCAACGGTACTTAACGGTACTTAAAGCTGCAGAATTTCTTATACAGAGGCCGACAATGAATTCTAAAAAGAATCATTCTTTAATTTAACATTACATTCCTAAAATATTGCCTTACCACTTCATTTTTATGGAACCATTTTTTCCTCATTTGATGTCATTATTATGGGATTTCAGTCGGGTCATAAGCCCAGAGCTACCTGCAAAAAAACAGTCTTACTCGTACTGGGAAAAGGATATGCATTATGGGTGAACTATTAAATTATAGTCAATCCCAGTAGTTGGCCATGGTCAGAGCTGGAAAAATGTACTGAATGCTGAATGGAGCCAGTTGAAATAGTAAAAGCTGTTTTATATAGCTGGGAAAATCTAACATTAGTGTATCATAAAAAGCACACATGCTTGTGACATTCTGTAACAGTACCGTACTTTAGGGAAAGAAATACAAAACACACTTGTAGATGGTCTGATTTTTGCAAATTGTTAATGTTGTTGTTGATTTTAAATGAAAACTGTGTATTACATAAAGGAAGAAAAGCAATCAAAGGACAGCTTTTCTATTCAGCAAATTAGCAAACAAATGCTAAGTGACACCCAGCACCTCTGTGTGGAAAAATTATCTGTCACCTGACCCACATCTGACCATGTCCTGTGTATCAGACTACGGTGTCACTACACTGGCTGGGTCGATGTAATCCTGCTGCCATCTCTGGTTAGGAACAGAATTCAGGTTTCCACCCATAATGGTCCTAACGTAGTGAGGAATCTTTAAATCGTGATACGAACCCTTGACGCGAGCACAGATTCTTACTGTGGGAATGCAGAGACTGTTCCAGAGAATATTCAGTCCTCTCCCAGTCTGCAAGCACTTATATAACATCACTCTGCTTAAGGTTCAAGGAGTCCCAGTACCTTTCCAGGCTGGTAGATGTTAAAAAAAGAGTTTTCCCAATACTTGTAAATCCAGTCACTGAAAACTAATTTCTCAGATTAGCATTCAAACCATTCATTAGGGTTGTGTTAACTAGATGGGAATACTTTTTACCAGTTAAAATCACATTTCTTGGTTGCCAAGTGAAAAAGGGTCAAAATATGTTCCTTCAGTTTACTGACTTTAGCAACAAAAAAAAATCTCTGAACAAATGTAATATGGAATAAAATACAAAATGATCCTGATCATTAAGGAGGGATCAAGCACTTTTTCACAGCACTAAACTATTAGATCTACCGTTGGAATGTGACAAGACTGCTGCCATTCACAGGAATGGAAGGATGGACAACATGCTTGGCTATACAAGATACAGAAGCCTCTCTCGTTATGACGATATCCATCCTACTTCCATCTGCTTATGCAATACAGGTTTGGGGGGGGCCTGGAGCCCATCCCAAGCAGCATATGGCACCAGGCTGGGACTGCATGTCGCCATGCACACAGTCACACAATATAGGCCATAGGTGCCAATTAGCCAAACTCAGGCACGCAGCCATGTAGTAAAATGATGGGCTTTGTTTGCTACCGATTAGGCATGTAGCCAGGTAGGAAAACAACGAGCCGGAACCCCCTTTAAAATTTACTTCCGCCCCCCCCCCCATCAGTGAAATCTACAGAGGGAGACCCTCCCACACTCTTATCGGCAAAATCTGCCAAAAGGGGCCTATCGTGAAAACAACATGCAAACTCCTCACACATAGAGCAGAGGTGAGACCAGGCGGTTACACATACAGATACATTACGGCTCCCCTGGACAGGAGACAGGCAAAGCGTCTGGAGAAAAACAGGATCAGTTAAAGGTCACTGTAATATTCGGCTTCATTGGACCTCACAGCGTTTGCCGTTGTATTATTGCAAGGAGTTCCTTAATTGGACGACATTCAGCTCAGGCACATATATAAGCACTATGAGTCAGCGCGGGTTGAAGTTTTTCAATGGTTTTGTTAAAGCCAATGTTACACACAAGAAATGTGTGCTGCTGTGGCCTTCTTCCTTATTTGCCAGGCGTCAAGCTCATCAGGATGGATGCTCTCTCGAACCCCGTTTTGTTATTTTTAGTAATGAGTGAGAGTGGGGGGAAAAATGAGAGCCTACAGAGCAGTGAAGAGTAACTATAATGAACCTGTTTCCCACAGAGTGATGAGAGTCTGGGTCTAATACCCCGAGCAGCCGGGGCAGGCACGGAGACCATTACGAAGGAGCGGGCTGCCTTAAGGCGCTGCCCAAGGGAGGAAACACAGCGGCGAGACGAGTCCTGTTTTCATCGAGTGTCAGGAAATCACTCTGGAAAGCACCGCAGACACTCGATCTCACTGCCGGTCTGGGAGCAGCGACTCGAACCTTTGATCAGTGCCGTTTTTCATTAGTAACAGGCCAAGAGGATGCTTATTGCGTCTCTTGAGCTGACGATGAATACGTAAGAATGGAGATGGTCGTGCTGAATGGCTATACCTATAAGCTTCCCTATTTCCCATGCATCCCAGGCTATTTGTGGGGTGACTTACAATCACGTGTAGGGCATAATGGGAAATGAGCTTATGGAAGCTGAATTTTGCAGATTAAACTTTACCACGTAAAAGTGCTCATTTTCAGTGCTTCTCTGAACACACGCCCTCCTCTGTCTGTCTCTATGCACACACCCAAATAGACCCCCTCCCAAAAGGACTTCCTGAATATATTAGGAGTTACCAACAGACCACAGGATACATAGATCATTCTAGCCATAATAGAGTTCGCGATTACTTGAATATGTACCATCATCTGTCACTGACAAGCACTTACAATATTCCCCAGACTTTACCTGCATCTCACAATCACAATTGACAAGACTGGCGAACAAACAACAATAATTGTGCACTGTCTCCGGGAGAGAGAGACAGTACTGGAATGCAACACCGATCTCCCGCATTCGGAGGAGAGAAGCTTCCTTTTGATTATTGTGACATGAGAGTTGATCCCCTAGCATTTGTGGGCGAATAATGAATCGGTTGACATTTGAGTTTTACAGCCTGGGCCAGGACCCTTAGTGCGATGCATTTATATACCGTCACAATGAGCAGGTATAATCTGCGTGTATGATTCCAGCAGACCCCTTTACCTCAGTGCTGAAGGTTCAGCAAAACCTAACATCAGTCTGCCAGTGAGCTAAAGACCAGAAGCTGAAATCACTGGTAAGCAGTTTGGTAGTAAAGGGACGATAATGGTGCATGTTTAATTTATTTTTATCGTGCATTGTTTCAATGTGTGACTCAGCGGAATAAGCCTGTGATCAGAAGGTCACTGTATCCAGGCTCGGCGGTCAAATGTCTATGTGTCCCTCAGCATGGCCCATAACCCCCAGTCCAGAGGTGCTGCATGCTGGCTGATCCTGCACTGTGACCCCACCCAAGCTTACTCGCACCTATATGTGTGTCTCATGGAGAACAAAATGGGGTAGGTGAAAAGACAGTTTCCCAATAGGGATTAATAAAGTATCACCGTTCCATTTTGCATTATGTCAATTCCAAAAGCAGAACATGCAATCCCCGGGTTAAGAATGTCCGACTTACGGACGGCTCATACTTAATTTTATTATGTATTATTGCTGTTCCGACTTAGATACACATAAGACTTACAGACTGACATAAGGCTGGTTCATGCTTCTTCACACAAGCGCCACACTCGCGTATGGATCCACTCTGCGTATGTGTACACGGAAACGTTCATAGTTCTCCGGTCAAGCCGCGTAACGTGTTGTATTTGTATTTTTATTAATAATTATTATTATAAAATTCCCTGTACACGTACCACAGCATTGATATTTGTGTCATATGTTTTACAAATTAAGAGAGCCAGCTCGCAGGGTTGCCAACTTTAGTCAGCTGGCTGGCGTGAGATTTTCAATTCGAGACAAGTCTGCACACGCATTTACATGTATGTAACAGTTTTATTACCTTGCAAATAGTCTGTAGGGTTTGCCAACTACGCCAAAGCTCGTCAAAATCGCCTATGTTGGTATTGAAAGTGGACGAATCGATCATGCGCAGTGTGTCCAGGGCTTCGCGGACACACGTTTGGAGCGCAGCGGGCGTTCGTCCGCGGAGAAGCACAATTACGTCAAACGCGTCATAAACGTTCGCGCGGACGCGTCCGCTAGTACGCGTGCGAAGAAGTATGAACCAGCTTTGAAGGAACAGATCTCGTTCGTAACCTGGGGACTGCCTGCATTCCAACTCCAGCCTTTCTTGAACCTTGAATTTAAATAATTCTTTTTGCTTAATTACTATAATTCATGTAACCGTTACATAACCGTAACCGTTACGTGCTCTTGTCTTTCTGCACTTGTGTGTATGTGTCTATCAATGGAAGCTTCTACTCAGTCTCATAGTACTAGTGTAACAACACCTGCAAAAAGATGTAAAAATTCTTGATCCTTAACATGCAAGCCAGCCTCATTCGGGGAAAGAGTACTTCTACGAACAGTCGATGTTTCTCGGTGCTGGGCAGGGGCAAGGCTAGACATCCGGAGCCCCCTGACAAAAATCTAACCTGGGTCTCCACCCTCAAACCGTGGGGCCCTTGTGCATGTCTGGGCCCTCTGAATCATGCAGGGTTTCCATCCCATTCACAGCACCCTTGACGCCAAGTATCATACCACTTATAACGTTTAAACACATAAACTGCAGCTGCAATCAGAAGATCGCAGGTTCAAATCCCATCCTTAGCAAAATAGGTGCATCTCCATTGTGCTCTTGAACAAGGCCCTTAACCACCTGAAATGTTCCGGCGGTGCTCAGTTCCTGCTCAGACCACAAGCTTCACGCTCAGCTGTATACGCAGTACTGTGGGAAGGGTTTGGGCAGTCAAAGGAAATGTTTAAAGCTGTTTACCAGAGGAGTAAGGCTATATGTGCTCAGACAAACACAACAAAAAACACAATTTAATATTAGAAAATGTGAACATTAAGTGCGACAACAAAACTAACAAGAATGTCTTCCGTTGTCCAAAAATTTACTGGAAACTTGCTGGATGGCTCGATGAGCACCGCCTCAGTTGCCAAACCTCTCCCCAGGGGCACCTCAATCATTCCATGTATTTGTAACATTTCACATCCAGCTCAATTAATAAGTAATTTAATTAGTTCAAAAAGTCAGTGAGGTATTGATTAGCAATACGTGGTGAGGTAGTGGTTGAGTCAAAAAAAAAGAAAAGTAGGTGTATGGCAGGGTTCCCAAATTCTGTTCCTGGAGGACCGGTTTGAAACACAGTTTGCAGATTTCCTTGTTCAGACACAACTACTAAACCTGGTAATTAGCTGATTAAGAAGTATTTGAGCACGGGGAAATCTGCAAACCATGTTGGATTCTGGCCCGTAATCCCTGGCATGTTGTATGGTTGCTGCAAACACTGGGGTAACTTTAGGAGGGGATTAGAAATGGTTAACCTGGCACACTTTGACAATATCACAGTTTTACACCAACATGAAGATCATTTAAACATCATTTCTTTGATTGCTTAAGACTTTTGCACAGTACGGTGTGTATGTATATACTGTATGTGTATATGTCTCAAAGGAGAGCATGATGGGATGCGTGAAAATAAGAAGCATTCCAGTGTACCTGTACTCATACTTGTGCTAATGGCCAGTTAAGCATAATTTCATCTCACTGAAGAGCGTATACTTAATATAAATACAAATGGCATAAAGACAAACTGTATGATGCTACTTTTAATCAACAGAAGGAAGATTCAGATGCAGATCACTGAGACATTCTCTACCTTAATGGAGCTGAATATCTTTTTATAAGATGATGTTGTTCCATTTACAAAGAAACAGACCAATCCTTGCTTTGTACAGCATATTCCTCTACAGATTCATTATGTATTCTCTGTGAAAATACCCATAAAATTAAATGACGCCAGTTTGGAAGACTGTCCTCCCCTGATCATCATCCACATAAGATACCAAATTCTTCCTGATTTGTTACATGCAAATAGACTCCTTAATGGAAGCTGGTAGATCTGAATCTTTAAATTGCCCCTCGATTGCAAATTTATTTTGTCTCAGAATGTCTGCTGTCTTGGCTGTGTAAAATTTTTCATCTGTGTATTTTATTCAAAAGTTTTAAGAAGCTCTGCAATTTAACTAGGGGTAACAAGTTATTCTACATTTGAGGAAGATTTTGCAAAATCAATAATGGCCCAAGTTCAATATTTGCTAACCTCATTAGGTAGATTATTGGATCCATGATTTTTTTTTGGCGGGGGGGGGGAACATTAAAAGAATTGTTATAATTTGTCCATCCATCCATTTTCTATACCTACTTGTTCTATGCAAGGTTGCGGGGGTCCAGAGCCTATCCCAGAAGTGACGAGCACAAGGCGACTGGAATATGTATAACATATATTTCTTATATTCATTTAATCTCTAATTCAATTGGAATGATGCAGAGAGACATATTAAATGGTTAAAAAAATACATTTCACAATGTTTTTAAAATGTCTGGTTTTAGTTTTTGGCAGAAAACAAGGGCATCGGTTTCGGAATAAAGACACGCTGGCTAGTAAAGTGAGGAACAATATCATGAATCAACACTGAAACAAAATAAAACAATACCGACATATGTGCATGTGTGGATGTGGATGGGGGTGTGAACCGTAAACAATGCAGAGTAACCAGTTCTACAGCGTGAGCAGAACAAGCACTGGCTGTCAAATTACAGAAGGTGACACGAGGCAAGAACACAGATTCATCACACAAGACACAGCTTAATTACTGCGGAGGACAAACGGAAATGGCAAGGTGCCTACTAAGCCTCGAAACAGTAATCGGTTTCACTAAAATAGATATTGATTTCAGCAAGATTTCACCATCAGAACATGAAATTGTGTCGAGAACTTTGCCTCTTAAATTATATACGGTGTGTCAGTAATCCTAAATTTTTAATGCGAAGCAAATGTGAGTACTTCACAAAGAGAGTAGCCATCCGTGAATCGTTTAGAGTGTTTTTATACATCTATCACTTGCTTCTATAAAATAAAACGAGCAAACAAAGCCCTATTTGGCTTAATCTGACGATGTCATTTTTTTAACATGCATGACAGGATTCTAAACTGCATGTAGTTCACTGGGCCTTGAGATGCACTGGCACTCTGCCTTGTGCCCTGAGCTTGCAGGGGTGCCACAGACTCATCCCAGTCCTGCTTTGGATAAAGAGAAGACAGATGATGTTTTTTATTGTTCTCCTTTAAAGATTAAATTGTGCTGGACACCAGTGGAATTTAGTAAACATAATAATTAAATTGCGAGATAACAATTATGTTGAGGTTAATTACTTTAATTAATTATTGTCAATTATAAATTATACATTAATCACAGCCATAGTATTTATTTGATACTCATGACCTTTGATAATCACAAATTTGCGGTATACATAATTAAAGGCTTTATGAAAGCAGCCTGGCTAATTTTACACTTCTAGAAGGTTACAGGGTGTAAGGAGCCAGGGGGAACTTTTAGATGAGATTCAAAGAAGGTCTTGTCAAGGTTTTTAAGGCCATTTCAAACAATATGAAAGTAATATAATTACTGTAAATATGTAATGGTAGGGCACACTACAAAGTCAAATAATAAACTAAGATTAACAATCTAATTACAATAGATAAATCAGTTATTCTATAGACAAGGCTTTGTCAAAATAATATCTTTAGGTGTAAATGTGTAAGCTAAGGGTGTAGTAATTGTGTTACTATTGATTTATGTTAACTATGATTGATTGGTTTCAAAACATAAATCATTATCCTTCTGACCAATCAGATTTAAGATTTCACCGGCGCCGTGGTTCTCCTGGAATGACTGCACCTGTCAGCAGTGGTAGAAATTCTAAACCACTACAAAAGTGACAGAAAGTGAGTAAAAAAGGGCAGTTTGACTTTAACTTCCTTGTATCACTGGGCATCGAGACAAAGGGACGACAGCCGCATCACATGATCCCATCATCAGCGGGATGCTTGCCATGGAATAGCTGCCCGGCGTCGCGCACAGTCCAGCGGCGCGTCCCCGGACCAAGCCAGGTGGCGGGATTCCAGCCTCCCTTCTCTACATGCCAGTGCTGAGAAAATAGCTCAACAGTAATAATAAATAAAACAAACCAGCCATGTAATGAAAATTACACCCTTCGAATTGTATGTTTCCAGACAACGACTTGTTAGGCTTAAGGCACCCTATCATTTTGCGCTGCAAACAGAAGTGTCTGGTGATGCCCGGGCCTGACACTGTGACTCCCCCGATACCGAGAACATTAAATGGCACATCCTCTCAGAGGCTCCCAGTGGCCGCGAGTCTAAATGTCACATTAGGTAGCGCTGACAAAGATCCCGGACTCAGATGAACGGAGGAGATGAACCACTAATGAATGGCGGAGGCAAAGGTGAACCTTCGCCGTGAAATATCTCACTAACGTTCAGTCCAGCCGGCTTGATGCTCGTTAGGAGATAAATGTGGGAAACTCAAGGCCAAGACTGGCTTGGCAAGTGCAAGACACAGACAACCTTCATCTTCAACCCTCCAAAGAGCCATATTAAGCAGGTAAATGAAAAGTTGCTAATCTCAAGCTGAAAAAAGGATGATCTGTAGATCTGTTTAGTGTGATAAAACCACAGATTACCCTGAATGCAGTTATATTATAACACGTGGAAGAGTCAAAGTTTCATTTAATCCAGTTTCAACTGAAGGCAGTTGTTCAGATGACAAACAGTCAAGAAAAGCAGGATTGTAGATCAATATCAATTATGCTTAATGTAGGTTTCATTTCTGTATGCTTTGTAGGCCTTTGAACAAAGTTTTCTGACCAATGTTTTCTGAAAGGTGTTCAGCCCTGGAGAAAAATTACCTTGGTCTGAGTAGAAATCATTTCTGTAAAAAGGTTCAGGATAATAGGAAGAAATAAATTTAAGGAAATAAGTATATATGCATGTTAAGAAATTAAAATGGTTTTCAAGGTATCAAAATGTCAGAATAATAAAGAAGAACAATTACAAGGTTAAGGAACGGGAGACAAAGTGGCAGCTGTGAAAGGAATTGATTCACGAGTCAAAAGTGTTGGTCCCTCTTTAAGGCTGTAAGCCTTCTAACTGCCTGTGATTTTTATGCAAACACAGAAATCCAATTTATTTCGTGCCTGAGACTAATGGTGCTTTCAACCTTAATTCCTGCTGCATAAAATTTTGCACAATGTAGCCCTATCAATTTGTGAATGGCAATTTAAACACGTCAATAATCATCCAGCCCTGTGGCTTAAACTTGATAAGTCTCAGGTGGGGGTGGGGGATCTGCCGGAGTCTTCATTTCCAATGACGTTGCATCTTTTGGGCTGCAGTAGGATCGATAGGTTGAAGGTCGTGACAGGTTGAAGATTTATGGAGTGTGGAGGAGCGGCCTGCCATGTGCTGTGAAAAGCCAAGTGGGCTGGGGTGCTCACATTCTGCTTCACTCTGTGGCTTGGTCTTTGGCTGAAAGGTGACCTTCATTGAGGCAGTATCAAGGGTAAACATCAGAAATGCAAAGTTCAGGTCCAGAAAGTACTAATCCAGACCAAAACAAAAATAAGATGGGTTTATTCCAATCCCCCCCCAAAAAAACAGGAAAACACAGGGATTACAGGGAAGCTCTACGCCGGTGGGCACTGACGCCAGTGATCTCTGCATCATTCCCTCTCATGACATCGAGAAACACACGGCAAACTTCTT
>JAODLD010000021.1:259664-275527 GCA_026781065.1 Mormyrops boulengeri
GGGGGGGGGGGGGGGGCCCCAGTCTTATCCAGAAAGGGCTGCTGGGTATGTGGGTTTCCGCTGCAACTCCCTAATTAGATTACTAAGGACTGGCTGAAGAGTCCTCACATGTGGATTTGAACAGCTGACCTAAATCCCTAGAACCTGCATACACACTGGCCCTTTGTGGATAAGATTGCCCGCCCCTGAACTAGACTAACAAGGATATCAAGGTCAATGTCAGGACTATGGAACACAGGACTGGGGAACAGCTTTATACAAAGACTAAGTAGGGGGCAAAACGAGAGGCAGCTGAGGAGAAACAAGAGGTAAGACTGATGCATAACAGGGAGAAACCGGTGGGGCAGACTGGTTTGGGGTGACAGTATCCTTGCGATGGCGGAGAGGTACACCCTGAAAATGGATAGCCAAACCAGTTACAGCTACTTATAAAAAACAAATTAAAATGGCTGCACCAACATTGTTAGTTTCCCTTACTGGAAATTTCTTAAACTAAAATCATCATCCAGGTTGTTAGGGATGCAGAGACTGCCTCAGACAGGTAATCAATAAAAATGAACAAAAGCACTTGAGAGTAACTTGGTGCCAGCTATTCCCAGGGACAGGCTGGACACTTTTGTCCTTCTGCACTCCCGCTCCTTACTGGCTGATGGGAGTACTGTACTGAGGGCAAAAGGGCGGCTGAAATATGACAACAGGACCCAACCGTTCGAGGGCTAAGTGTGGTGCATGAAATCTGTGATCGGCACAGAAGCCACCAGCCAATTAAAGGAAGACAAACAAGGCAAGGTTGCAGGGTCACCCAGCCGTTTGCACCCGAGTCGGTCATTAGGGGGCAGCGAGGACTGAGGTCGCATTACAGCCACTCAATAGTGAGAGCTGCTCACCCAAGAAAAGCTGGAAGAAAGCGAGGGGCTTGGAAAGCTGTCTATAGAGGTGCCTCTTTAAAATAAACGCATGACTTAGCTGGGCACAATGCTGTCACTAAGTCTGTATGCTGTATCTGTGTACTTATGGTATTTTACAGCAATGATAGATAGATAGATAGATAGATAGATAGATAGATAGATAGATAGATAGATCTCCTTCAGGTGAAGGGAATAATCTTCAGTTCCCATAATGCAGCATTTGAGATTGTTGACATTAACATTACCACAGATTGCAAGGGAAGCATGAGGTACTACTGCACAACAGTAACTACATAACAGCATGCAAGGTAAAAAGTCATCTGTACGGGGGTTTGATTATAAGGAGGGAATTAACACATGCAGCTAAAACTGACAAGTTATGTATAAGTTTGGGGGTTTTGGTTTGTACAGGGGTTTGAAAGAAATCTGCACATGACACTGACACTTCCTCCCCCTCCATACAAGTTTCGCAGCCGAGAAGGGCAGCTCCCAGCCTGCTGCCTGTTAGGTGGGTCAGCTGAAGAGTATAGCGATCTCTTTTAAATAATTTGTAGCAAATGAAATGACTAGTTAGTGAAATCAAAGTGCTCTGTTTCAAACAGAATGAACACTTATATCTTGTGGCCATCCACAATAATATGAATCAATTTTAAGAAACATAGACATGTCAGTTCTGGAGCTGAATTTATTTAAATAATAATGCAAAACTTGTGCGTTTGCGAATAATGTATCTGTATTCCAGTGCATCCCTATTCCTCAGTGCTGGCAATGTGCCATGATGCACATCCCTGAAATACAGTGACACTGAACACTGTGTGTGGGGGGGTAGGGAGGTATGGTGCTCATGCTTGTGTAGTGTACATCAGTGTTTCTGAACGTGGTCCTCGCAGACCTACAGATGATTCACATTTTTACTCCCTCCCAGCTCCCTGCTAGACAGTCCACATTTTTGCTTCCAACTAGAAGAGAGCAAAAACATGGACTGTCTTATGGGTCCCCGAGGACCGGATTGGGAAACACTGGTGTACATGCACTTAGGCTTAGAGGTTCACATAAGGCTCTATTTAACGGCTCGAAGAAGCAAGATTAACTTTTAATCTACCATTCACGGGATCAGATTTATTTTAGAAAAAACACTTAAATGATAGGGAGTATATTGGAATAGAAAAAAGTATAATTAAACTGATGCATGATGCTACCCTGGAAGAAAATAATTTAAATCGTGTTACCATAAACATTTGGTTTTATTCTGTTTTAGCTACCAAAGACTTGGAATATGTAAAATTGGCACCACTATATAATCTGCTGTGGCTACTGTAATATTAACTGTAAAGCCCCCAAAGCCAGATACTGCAGAAGCTTTCCAAAAGAGGCATTTCATTATTAATAGGTTCTGATGGCCTTCACACTGACCTGCTCTTTCCATCTAAATTAAACAAATGTACTGAGTATAACATGTGGATAATCATGACGCATTGGATTTCTAATGGAAATTGAACAATTGAATATAGACAAAAGGCTTGAATCTATTTTATACCAGTAAATCTTTCCACACTACTTCTTCCTCTGACTAAAAAAATTCTATTGAAAAGTAAGATATTTTTAAAAGGAACTGTTGCTTCATGAAGCTCATGAGTACTATGTGAAGACGTGTCTGTTTACTGGCACACAAGATGGCCGTACAGGGTTTTTACTGATAGAATCATGATGAACTACCTAGGAAATCAGGCTATTCGCCAACTACCTAGGAAACCGTGCTATTCGGCAACTACCTAGGAAGCCATGCTAATTGCTAACCACCTATGGAACTAATCGCTAACTACCAGAACCCTTAAGTCAAAATACTATTAGCCTGTGATAAGGAGAACAGATAGTACTGCAATTGGGTTCAAATGCTTAAAATTTACAGTCATACTTTTCATGAACATCTTACGGCAGGTGGATTCATCTTATACCTGATGTCTCCACACTTTAATTCATGGATAAAGTTGGTCTTTTTAGAAAAAGTGCACCAAATTTAAGCTCTCATTGCAAGCAACGACTTACGGAATTGCAGTTAAGAACTTGTTTGGGTTGATAAAATGTTATTTATGACGGGTTGCATAAAGGTATCAAGATTATGTGCTTGGATTCTGTGAGGAGTGTTGGGCGTGGAAACACGGAGCACATGACGATAGGAGCATGTTTTCCAGCCAGTCAGGTAGCGCTTCCAGGTGCATTTCCTGTATAGCGTGCATGTTGCATGCGTGTCAGTCACATCATTGATGTCATGTCAGTGTTCCATATTTGGGCTCGGTTAGGGATCACACTGCATCCGTACTGAACCCTAATCCGATTACTCAAGCGGGCCAGTAACAATCACACTAGTCAAATAAACTTTGGAGGGGTCAAACCTACTCAGGCATGGTACGCATCAGCTAGTGTGAGTATACCCTTACTCATCCGCTGGGTCTGGTAGCATGTGGCTGCTTGTGTAGTTAATACTGGGATAATCTACATTAATCTGCTACATTAGTTGGCACTGTGATGACTGTTCCTGCATTTGGCAGTACTCATTATTCATGAATTATTTAAGCAACAGCAGCAGGTGGGCATGCACATGCGTGGGTGGTGGGGAGCTGGGGGATTAAACCATTCATATCTAAATGCTGAGCCAAGTTAGGAGTCAGAATTGTACCCCGTTGGGGCATCACCGTTTGCTTATTCTCTGTGTTCTGTTGAATGGAAGGGCAGACCCTTCTGATCTCAGATTTACCAGATTCAAAGCCATCTGGGTGACCTTCTTTCTTGCATTATTTGATAATAGAATGGATTATTTGCATGAAACCAACTGGATACAACCATTACATGGGGAAAGAAATGCAACCTGGAAGTGTGTGTCTGTAACACCTAGCTGTCCTCTAGGCAGGTGTCTCCCAACCCAGTCTTTGGTGAACCCAGACAGGCCACATTTTTGCTACCCCTCAGCACAGGGGAGCAGCATGAGGGTCAGCACAGGGGAGCAGCACGGGGGGGCAGCACAGGGGAGCAGCATGAGGGGGCAGCACAGGGGAGCAGCATGAGGGGCAGCCATCTGATAACACCCACTAAGCTTCTCACAACATCATGCAGTGCATAGGGGAGTCCCTAGACCAGGGGTCACCAACATGGTGCCCGCGGGCACCAGGATGCCCCCCAAGGACCACAAGAGTCACCCGTGGACCTGTTCCAAAAATAGCACAACTCACCAGTGAGCAGCGTCTAAAATTAAATTTTATCCTGTTGCTATTCTTCTTTAATTACATCTGCATTTATATAGATTTGAAAATGACAATATCTAAAAAAAACCATTTTAAACATGTTTATTATACTGAGCAAATTTGTTATTTAAGACGAGTGTATCAAACTGGTAGCTCTTCGTATGGCTCAGTACCCATGAAGTAGCTCTCAGTTTCAAAAAGGTTGGTGACCCCTGCCCTAGACCTTCTATTTACTTGCCGTATCCTTTTACCTGCACTTTGCCATTTGAGACATGTACGTTCAAAGTCAGATGCCTTCTGAATGAATTTAGGCATCATCTTCAAGCCTGGATTGCCTCGTGGAACTTGTATGTTAAATACTCTGATCATAATTCCTGAATAGATGACTCAGTATTTGATTCCTCCCTTATTGAATTCATATTCATTTTTCAATATAGATATTTTTATGTCTTTGCTTTTATGGCTTCAAAGTCCCTTTTCTGTTCTTAAGATATTTTTAGACAGACACTTTTGGAGGTAATGGATACTTATCAATACTTATTGTTACCTTTCAGTAAAACACTTTCAAGGTGTTGAAGGTAACTCCTTCCCATTGAAGGCTAAACCCATTATAGCATCTCACTCAGCATGGCCCTTCTCCCTTCCTCACTCTCATTACCCTTTATTTTGCTGGTGAGCTGGTGAATATTGTCCTTCTGCATCATTGATTATAGGAACAGTATATGTGATGGTGGACTTGTCAGCAAAATATACTGGGATAGTTTCATAGTACAGGCCAAAGGCATGATGATTCATGGAAAGTCTCTAAGCCCTCTTGGGAACGTGACAGCCTCTCTATGAACAGAACCTCGGGGGGGGATTTTCATCTGAGGGAGAGCATACCAGCACAAAGGGGGAGAAACAGTCAGAATCAAGATGTGGTCCTACTATATGTTTCCCAAATAACAATACTGGACGTAGGTTGCTTAACTTCACGCTAAGAAAACCTCCTTTTAAGGATGTCTTTCCACAGAGGACAAATAATCTTTATAAAATATTTAACGTACTGTCGGTCTCACAATGCATTTGCTCCTTAACTTGTTGTAGAGAACAAGACAGGTGTGTCTGCATTTTAAAAGACTGTCAGACACATCTAGGCCCCGCTGCATGCATACTAAATGATAATGGGCCATATGCCACCATATGGCAGCCTGCGTCTAACCAACAACTGCAGGACAGCACCAGTAAAGGTTGTTTCTATGCTGGGCTACAGCTGTATAAACTTTGGTTGTTCATTCCACTTACTAGAGAGAAGCAGGAGGTTGGAAAGTAGCATTCATCCAGAAAACTTCTTACCGAAATTATTTGAGGAAAGTAAAACAGCAGCGTGATGTTATTGAGATACGGCTGGTACTTTGATCAGTCAAGGGAACACCGATGTTCTGAATTCTCAAGTTAAATTCAAATTTAAGGCACTTTAGGAGGCCATGTGGATGACAATGAAACATCTTAATTATAAAATGGTCTTTAGACTTGCCGGCATTACACAAGTTATTTTCCTATAAACAGTTCTTTAAATATTCATGAAAATAATCTCTTCAGTCTGTTGTAGCATGTTTTAAAGCTGAAACCAGCACTGGGCAGCAGATCGTTCTGCGTTAGTCCGTCAGTCGGTCCGTCAGTCCGTCAGTCTGTCCATCAGCCATTCAGTTTGTCAGTCAGTCATTCATTCCATCCATCACAGTCATTCCATCCATCAGTCAGTCAATCAGTCCATACATCAGTCAGTCACTCCTTCCATCAATCAGTCAGTCCATCCATCAGTCAGTCCATCCATCCATCAGTCAGTCAGTCCATCCATCGGTCAGTAAGTCCATCGGTCAGTAAGTCCATCTGCTCACATAGGAACAGCCCAGCACTCATAATCAAACATGTGGTGTCAGAACTCACAGTCAGAAACACCTCGGAGGGTCTCATTAAACCAAAGCAGGCATCAGAAAACCATTCTGAAAGGGCCTCCATTAGAACACCTTTGAAATATTCTATGTTTTATCTGTCTTTATATAAAATCAGGTACAGAGATACCTACTGAAACATTTTGTGTCACAGGCTTCTGTGTGCCAGAAATGGCTGCACGATTCTTACATTACGATGAGTATATCTCCAAGCAGTTACAGCAGAATCCTGTCACAGAGAAGATGAGAAACTCAAAGGATGATGCCATAGCCTTTGCTGCAGTTTGCTTGCAGCTCTTCATCATATTTTCCACAAAACACACACTACAGGTCTGCAACAGACACAGAATTTAAACTTTTTTAATAACTTAGTTCCTAAAAACCAACACATCCATTTTCCAAAACCATTTAACCTATACAGGGTCACAGGCACAAGGCAGGGAACAACCCAGGATGGGACACCAACCCATCAAGGGTGCACGCGCACACACACCTATGGGAAATTTAGTAACCCCAATTAGCCTTAGCATGTTTTGGACTGTGGGGGGGGAAACCAGAATCCCCAAAGGAAACCCCACAACAACATGGGGAGAACATGCAGACTCCACACACATGAAAGCCTCACAGAGACTTGAACTCAGGTCCCAAAGATGTGAGGTGACAGTGCTAACCACTGCACCACCACGCTGCCCACAAGCAACACAACCTTTGTAAATATGTTCTGAAAGTAGTGCCCTCCCTGTCAACCAGGCCAGAGACTTGTGTGATGTTAGTATTGGTAGCAGCCATAGTCTTGAAACTACCACATTTCACATTTTAGGGCAGATATTCTGTGGAGAATTTGTGTAGGTGAATATACTGACAAGGTTTTCACATCGCTGGGCTGAAATTCTCAGAAGGTCACTCAGAAAAGTCAGGAAAGGGAGTCCGCTGTGTGTCGGCACTGTTAATCACCAACCTGGCTGTCTCCAGAGCAAGGTAAGAGAGACGCCATGTATCTGACTCACAGTGATGGAAACCACAATAGTGTTCTTTGCAAAGGACCTTGTTTGTGGGAGTTCAGTTTAGTCACCTAAAAAACACAAACAAGAGATGTGAGTCATCCTCCCGCCTACAGATTACACTCTTTAGTGGACTGCAACCATTATAACTCACAACAAATTAAGAGTAAAAGTTGCATTCACTATACGACATGTTATATGGGGATACTTTAGACCTAACTTCTTTGCCACCGAGCAGAATATATCACTGCCCCACCCCCACCCCCAGTCTCAGTGCTTGATCATACCTGGCATTACCTAGTGTGTCTCTATAAAGTTTTATTTATGGCTGACAATTAATAAGCATCACGGAGCTGTCCTGGTCCACCCCTGAACGCCGTCATTGAAAACCAGCTCAGGCATTCTGATATTTTGAAGGCTTCCTATCGGGAAACAAGAACAGTGCCGGTAACATCCGACAAAGCCGTGCAGAATCCAGCAAGGCTGCTGACGCTCATGGGGGCGGCTCAACAGCCTGTCAGGCGCACTCATGTAAACCGGCCCTCCGAGACCTTGGCGGTAAAGCTCATACAAAGCAGAATTCTTTAATGTTTCTCCCTGGTTTGGTCAGTAAATCAGGATGCTGGAATATAAAGGTTTTAGGTTTTTATAAAGAATTATTATTGTTGTTGCTGCTGCTAATAACAACAGTAATTACATCAATAATAATAATAATAATCATCATCATCATCATCATCATCATCATTGTGTTGGCTCACCATCTAGCACTGTTGCCTCACACCCCCCAGGATCATGAGGTTGAATCCTGCCCTGTCTCTGTGTGTGTGGAGTTTGCATGTTCTCCCCATGTTGACCGGTTCGACGAACCAGTTCAGTATAAAGAGTCACATTTACAGAGTACTGAACTGGTTGGTTGAAACAAAACTTTGGTCTGGATTTGTACTTTCTGGACCTGAACTTTCCACCTCTGCCTGCACCCCTCTACCAGATAAGTAGTTTAGAAAAATGATGGATAAAGTGCATCCCCTACTCCTATGGGGTCATAAGCATTCCTAACATAAGATCAAATCAAAGCATCCAAAATTATTACTATCATGCAATTATAGATACTGCCATTTCATCTTTTATTCCTTTTCATAATGTGATTATCCAACAATGAAACAAAACACCACTCCAAATGGCTCAACCTACTGTTATTGTTGCATTAATTAAATCTAATTAGCCTGCTTAAAAAGTCCCAGTTTCCATAAATATTATAAACAATCACTGTAGCCGTTTTTAACACCACATGTACATGTTCATTGATCTTTTTTCCCCTGTTTTGATGTTTGAAGAGGGATAGGAACAGCTGGAACCAGTAGAAACCAGTGATGCTGAAGGAATTACTACTTACCCCATAATCCAAGGAGACACACATAAAGGAGAAGGAACCCTCTAAGATGTGACATTCTCAGAAGATGCCAGGAGGGCGAATCCCCCATGAAACCATCATGGCTGCAGTACAGTCTTCCTTTGTTCACACCCAAAATCTGGCACTTTCACAAACACACACTGGCCTTGTAGGGTTAGGGATCGTTTTAGCTCTATAAGCGTGACGTGTACGTGTCTCCGGGGAAAACGTGTATAATGATGAAAAGGTCCACCAAGATCAGGTTGACGTAGATGTGTAAATAATTTAAAAAAAACTAGGCCTCTAAGAACATGGACTGTGATTTGATGTGGAGCCTTATGTTGGATGAATCATTCTTTCAAAATTGAAGACCCCTTTTAGTATCGATCCTTTTGTTCAAAATGAATTATTATATGGCTGATATCATCACATTCCGGTTTACGCAATTGGCTACTTTTTCCGGAGTGGCAAATGTGGTAGCAGTTGGATGTAAATCAAAGCAGGGCATCATGATCAGAGTAAAGATGAGGAATAAAGCTCAAAGCCAAAGCAGTGGTGTGGATCACCGTTCAGGAAGAACGCAGAGCCTGCTGTTGCACGCACTTACACTTGACTGTATTATTTACCATAACGTTTGCATTTTTTTATTTAGTAGATGCTTTTTGTCCTAGGATGTCAAGGATTAGATAGAAGTGCTGTCGGCTAAGCTTCCAAAGAGTGACAGGTATCAAGTACAAGATGGTTCTGTGGAGCCCAACATGTGAAAAGCTATTCAAATAAATAACATTATATGACCCCAGGCTGAAATAACACGTGCCCCCTACTCGGAAAGATTTAAGCCTGGCCTGCGGCTGTTCACAGCCCCTGGCCTCATCGGTCATAAGCCCGTCGGTTCGGTACTTTCTCTCTAGGAATGACGGGGTTAAAGCAATGGGGATAGATGAGCTGGTGATGGAACCCATGAATGATTTTTCATCCCATTTATGGTTTTTTATGCCATTATTGTGGCTTTACCTTCACTCTGTGGACATCCAAGATGATTTAAGGGGGTGCCTAAAAAAATCTAATAAAAAAATCATTACTGCAGGGCAACATGGCACCACTTCCACAGAGATTTAACCTAGAGCTCAGGCCTAAAGTTACAAGACTAGTTTGCTACCAGTAATTATGCAGCGTTTCACTGTAAGGAAACTTAGTTAACCCCTAAGAACAGTGAGCCTGACTTCCATCTCTGCAGGTAAACGCCAATATGTGGGTGATCTGTACCTTGTTTGTCAGCCAGGAGATGTTCAGCAACAGAACATGCGAGAAGAGACGGGCCTCGTTATGGATCATCCGTAGGTGGCGCGATAGGTGTGAGCGCGTACAGTCATGTCAGGTGTTGCTTAAAGGTTTTATGGGTATTTCTCGGCGAGCAGTGTCCCCTCAGTAACCACGGTAGCGGAGCTCCAGGGGATGCCAGGGCCCCAGCGCTGCCCACACACAGCAGCGGCGCCGCGAGCTGACAGGAGCACAGCGGATCAGAGTGTGCTGCGCCGCGCCGCTGTAAAATGCTGGCATCTCCTGCTGCTTCCTGGTACAAAATTAAAAAACCATGAATATTTCATAATGTCCTTTTCATTTGATTTTATTTGAGTTTTTTTTCCTGCAAATCAATTTGAATAAGTGGCATTTCAAGTGATGTAATAAAGGTTTGAAGTTTACCTTCATCCAAAAGGCCGGACTATATTATCAGGCACCACCCAATAAATTAATGAATAAATGTCATAACTGGGGTGAAAGACTGCAGGGACTCACTACAAGATAATCCACTGAACCATGTAAAAAGCAGACACTGGAACCCATTTATGACCACTTCCTGTGTGTATGAGCATTTCCTGTTTATGAGTACTTTCTGCAGCTGATGACTGACATAACTCAGCCAATTAAGACAAATGCCAGGGTTTTAATCCCTAAGTATACAATGAAGACATTGTTCTATCATGAGATTTCCTAAACTGATGACTTGACCAAAGAATTAGTTAATTAAGTACCAAGCATGAGAACATGAGAGGATTAGGAAATTATGTAGAAACTTGCCTGAATTTGAATAATTGTCATGAACTGCAGGATGAAGGCCCAAAAGGCAGATGTTTGGGTGAACAAAGGGGGGTTTTATTGAAATCAAAAACTGAACCGAACTGAACAGGGGCTGGAAAACAAAAGGGACTGTGAAGGACAAAACAGGAGGTCAGGGAAGGACACGGTCAGACATGAGGAGTGACATTAATAACTGGACTGGGCACTTTCAAAGACACCATTGGCTTTTAAACTAGTACAAAACTTATATATCACATGTACAGAATTAACTGACTAAAAGCATAATGTTAAACCACCTTCCGCTTTTTTCAGAATGAGTGGATATACTATGTAGAAACAGCCTTTTTCAGGAAGTTTAGTCTGAACAGACAAACTGGATGTAAGAACAATATATTCTAAAAGTATTATATAACTTGTCAGTGGTGTCTTAATGGTTAGGGAAACACACTTGTAATTGAAAGGTTGCAGGTTTGAATCCCTGAGTAAGGCACCCCCCCCCCGGGCGCTGAATTAGCTGCCCCCTGCTATGTCACATATCGGTTAAATGCAGAGGACACATTTCAATGTTGTATGCTGTGACTGATCACCCAATTCAAATTAGCTCCACGGGTTTTGTTTGTCACATGCGAGACATAAAGATTTGTTTAATTTTTGACCAAAATATCATATCCCACTATAATATGTAGTATTAGATGCATTTCCATCACGTATAACCACATATTATAGTTGAGAGTAAGCAAAAGTAAATATGCATTTCTGATGGCTTAGGAACCGGGAGGGACATCTACTCCCTAATATTTGTTTTGCCATCATTCATCCTCCCCAATAAATTCTGAAGTTGTGCCTCCCCAAGTACCAAACTGACTCCTACATTGTTGTCTATCCAGCACAAACAAAAGATGAAAGTGTAGCATTGTCACATGCAATCAACAGGTTCTCAGAACTGTGGAGCACTAAAGGATAGTCTGGACAAGCCAGTGGGTGTTATTTGAGTGTAAGTTCAAAAGGCCAACCCTGTTTACAATAGTCAAAAAGATCTCTGATTGGTTGACTTTTGTCCAGCCTTGGGCCAGCAACCGAACCTGCTATTCAACACCGGTGATGTTAGCAAATGAAAATGAGGTTGCTGTGGAATATATTCCTGGATCCATCCATTCCTTCATCCATCCATCCATACATTTTCTATACCCGCTTGTCCTATACTTGAAATTGGGCTATCCCAGAAACTACGGGTGCAGAAATGGTGGAGCACCCCAATAAAAGTAAATAAATATTTAAATAAATTTGGGTTCCTTTCTTCATCACTATCTTGTGAACCTAGCAAGATGACAGTCCATGCCCAGGTACGTAGTGTCCAAGGACCAAAAATAACACACAGATTGGATGTCTGACTGATCTGTTACCCTAGCAGTTGGCCTTGAGCCCTCTGATCGAGCATTGCCCATTCCCATTGTACTTAGTTTTTTTTCCTCTTTCCATTGGGTCGAGATTCCTCTTCGCAGCGTGCCACATGCCACCGCATGGTGTGAGGAGCCTTGGCGTTGGCTCGCACCTCGACCCACGCTGCGGAGGGAGGGGCTTGCGCGATCCACTCGTGTCTCCGAACAGAGTGTGCACTCCCACCGTGGCTTCCAGCCTCATGCCAATACTTCACCCTGTGTTACACCAAACGTTACAAATGTGTATATATTTCCATCCCCGTCTAGATGCCCTGTGCTTCCCTGGGAAAGGCTCCAGCTCACTCCAATGCACTGGTAAACCATTCTGGGAGATGGGTGGATTTGTGTACTTGTATGTGTGTGTGTTTACGGGGCCACAATGTTTTAAACAAGTTCTGTTTTTGAATTGGTTTTAAAAGGCTTAAGCGCACAACAATTCAACGTAAAATGTCATATTGTGATGTTTGGGAGCTCTTTGCTTGAATACATCATGAATTGAATGAAAACAAATCATACACATTGATACGATGTCAACAGTGCAAACATCCAGAATGCTTGAGTGTGTATTAATTACATCTCTTATCATACGTATGTCGCATTAATGAATCATTTTAAAGAAGTTGTTTGACTCAAAGTGCTATTACAGCTTTTACTTTTTATTGTGAACACTATGTGACACAGAGAGTAGTAACTCAGTACTCTCCTAGATGTAGACCATGTTATTGGCATTAATCTGCTTCTAAGTGGGACAAAATATCCAAACACCAACCCAAAACTTAGTCTTACTGCGAAACGACCCCAATTCTCTGAGTAAGCATGTGATTAATTCAGCCCTGTGAACTTTTAAACCTTCAAAATAAAAGCACGTCTGCCCTGAGAATTCTGACCGACTAAGAACCCGCTACAGGACTCTTTTATCCAATGCGACATGTAAATAAGTAAATCGCATGCAGTATTAAACTATCGACACAAGCACAACGCCATTAAGGGCAATAAATCTTGTGCTGTGGAAATTACGCACCGCGATGCTCCGTAACATGTTGCGAGTATTTTTTTCTTTTTAATCCGTGCCCCGCATTTGATCGAATATGATGGGAACATTGAATAAAAGTGCCAAAGAAAGAGGGCAGAGGAGGGTAACAGGGAGCCTGTTTGAAAAGGCACATCTATTTCTGAGCCAGCGGCTGTGTGGAAAACAAAAACGAGTTTGTACAAAAAGACACGGGAGGGTTGGAAATTTCTAACCACGGGGTCAGCTGCTGATGTCGATTTCAGAACAGAGACAGAGATACTCGCTGGATTTATGAAAAGATGCAGGGTTATTTTTAAAAACAAGGACACTGCAAAAATCATTAGACTGAACCCTTACAGTTGGACTGATATGAGGAGAAAGCAGAATCCAGAGAGCTCTTAATGGTCTGTCGGCTTTTCCACCCCAAACCATTCGATTCTTATAGTTTTTCTTATTAATAAACATCTACGTGCAACTATGTTTAGCATGCATTAAAGAAATAGTCTTAAACTAGAAAATACAGGAAAACATCAGCTTCTACAAATCCAACCCTTCCTACTGTAAAGAGTCTAAAATGGACTGAAAATGGAGGTAAACATGTAAGATTGCAGCCGGAATCTCACTACTTGATGCTCTGAAAAAATAGGCAGATGGCTTATATTTCCCACTCAGCATCGCCTCTGGCTTGAACGGTTTCTACCCATGTGTGCGTGTTGCACGGCATTAATAACAGCTTTCTGATTAACAGTGCTGTTCAGGGCAGCATAATAATGTTTCCAGTATTCACAGTTATTGTTATTGCACTACTCCATGTAGGCATAACATCAAATGAATGAATGAATGAATGAACGAACTTTAGTTTATTTGCTTTAAAACTACAGAGGCATAGAAATTACCTTAATTTCAACTTATGCACGCAAGACTTAACAGAACATAACTCTTATGTAAGGTGGGAAGTACCAGCATTCAATTTTATGTTAATTTAGTTATTCCAAAAGGCATGAAATTAAATTTAATTTATTCACTAAAAATTGTATAACTTTTAAGTGGAATTTTTGTGTTCTATATTCAAGTTTTTAGTCAAGCCGAAAAGTCAAGCAAAGAAATTAAAAGCCAACAGTCGTCGGTGTAAGAGCAGTACACAAGCATCTGATTTCCATCACAGGCAGAAGGAGCTTTAAGATGAGATTTCTTCTTCCCCTTGAACATCAGTTGCCAGCTGGCTAGATGAGACCTGCCGGCAGTCGTGATTAATCAGTTTAGCGTGTGATGAATTCATATGGTCATATGTTCCAGCAGGCATGGACAAATTCAAACAGCTCCCTGGGAACTCTGATAAAATGGATATTCATCTGGAAGTTTTGTTGGGATGGATTCTGTATTTCTGAACTGGATATGTGGGATGGCGGCTAGTTGGTTGTGAGTTCATATCCCCTGACCATTTGTGCGTGGAATCTGTCCTTGTTGTGTTTGTGCAGATTTCCTCCAACAGTCCAAAAACAAGCAGTTAATTAAGTGAATTGTGTCTGCAAATTGTCCATTGTGTGTGTGTGTGTGTGTGTGTGTGTGTGTGTGTGTGTGTGTGTGTGTGTGTGTGTGTGTGTGTGTGTGTGTGTGTACGTGACTGTTGCCCTGTGATGGACTAGCAGTCTTTGCTTGACTGCCATGTATCTCCTAGGATCAGCTCCAGACCTACCGTGGTCCTTTAAACAGTTTGGATAAGCAGCTTTGTAAGATGGACAGAAACCTGGGTGTATTACAGAAGAACTTCTAAGATGGACAGAAGGTAATTGTATATCACATTTAAATCTTGAAAAAAGTGGAAAAAATAGTATGATAGAGGATTATGATATAAAAAGTTGAAAACAAAAAATGTGGAAAATATGCAGTACAGAAATATGGTGGTAAATTTCAGTTAACTTGAATGAGACATTGCCCCCCCCACCCCCCACTAATGCAGTTTAACCTGGCTACTTCTGTAACATTTTAATACCTGCCA
Source organism: Mormyrops boulengeri (assembly GCA_026781065.1). Lineage (NCBI taxonomy): Eukaryota > Metazoa > Chordata > Actinopteri > Osteoglossiformes > Mormyridae > Mormyrops > Mormyrops boulengeri. Next base: position 274,666 of record JAODLD010000021.1, read on the forward strand.
ACTGTAGTTCATGCTAGATGCTACAATCCCTAAAAACACATCTTCTAGTTTACCCCCATGATTTGAGAAGAACAATGTAATTTGAGGTAAATACGATGATTAGGTACAATTATATATAGCACACAATCAGTTGAAGTAGTACTGGAGATTGTACCAAATTAAGGAAATTGGCACTGTATGGGTACAACCAGCTGCTACATACAAATACTCAGGTATGATTTACAAAAATTGTGTTGGGCATCACTCCCCTTTACTATTCAATTCTAAAAACTGATGGTAATAAAATGATAATAAAAAGGAAAATCAAAGTGAAAATATTTAACATTTGATAAACAGTGTGTTGGAAAAGAACTGTACAATACGGCACATTCCCCTGTGATTAAACAACAAGCGGTGTCAGTGTTTGCTATTTCTACCCAGTCTGTAATTAATTAACTAGGAATCCCATAACAAAAATCTCATGAGTGGTCGTTAAGATACCATGAGGAGAAGATGGTATGTGTCAATGCTTGAAGTGGGCCAGTACTCACTATGCAGTACCAGCACCTCTTTGTTTCTCTCCAGAGTACCGGCACCAACAATATCTATTGGTACTGAATAACTGAATAACAAGGGGAGTACCAGCACCTGGTACTGAATAACAAAGGGGAGTACCGGCACCTGGTACTGAATATCTAGGGGAGTACCGGCACCTGTTACTGAATAACAAGGGGAGTACCGGCACCTGGTACTGAATAACAAAGGGGAGTACCTGCACCTGGTACTGAATAACAAGGGGAGTACCGGCACCTGGTACTGAATAACAAAGGGGAGTACCGGCACCTGGTACTGAATATCTAGGGGAGTACCGGCACCTGTTACT
>JAODLD010000021.1:284159-301122 GCA_026781065.1 Mormyrops boulengeri
TCATCACGCATACATAGAGCATTCATAAGCAGCACGTAAGTATACCATAACATCCTAACATACCTTAACAGCTTTAACATACATTAATAATTAACATTATATGATAGCAAAAATTATGATTGCATTATCATATAATGTTTGTTTTTAATGTATATTAAAGTTGTTAAAGTATTCCAGGATGTTAAGGTATACTTACATGCAGCTTGGATGTTCTGTGAATGCAAAATGAATGAGTGACAGGGAGATATAACACAGGTAGTTTATACATCCCCATGGGGAAATTTAGTAGTTCATGCATTTCCCGTGTTGCTCTTCATGAGAGGCACAGGCACACATGTATTTAACGGTGAGAACAAGCTTTGGGGTCAGGGGAGTGCAGGGTCACAAAGCATCCCTGCAATTGGGGTTAATGTTCTTCCTCTAGGGCTCGATGAGAAACCAACCTGACAGACCCACCCAAACATATGCAAAAAAAATATGCTATTAAATTGGGCATTAAATCACGCAGTTAACAAAAGACGTGTGTGTGTAGCCTACAGCTGGAAACATTTCAAGTAAAATATACTAGATAAAAATATACTATAGCAGAACAGTCTAGTCACGAATGACAATAACGGTCTAACTATGTCAAAATCAACCACAGCAGTTACCAGTGGAAAGTTAAGTCTTTTTTAGGGTTGCAACCTTAGTCGGAAAGAAGTAACATATAAAAAGATTAATCTTATTTCTTTTTTTCCATTTTGACGAACTTTTGTTAAGCGAAGAGGAGAAAAAAATAATTTTACACAAGAATGAATCTCTCATTAAGTTTGCTAAAAACAGTCAAAAATAGTAACAATAAGTTCATCGATAATAAACAAATTCGCTCGAGTTATTCTTTGCCTTTATATAAAGATACACCTGCTTCTGACACCGGCGGTTCTGAGCACTGCATCTTCATCTGCTCGAAGTCGACGGACACACCTACCCCAGGAGATAGAGATAAGCAACCTCGCTGGTCACACATCTAGATGCAGCAGCATGGATACCACGGGCGGAATACCGCTCGTCATAACCAGCTGGTCTTCACGAAGAGCGCTACTTTAATAAGCAGTCATGATGCTATTTTTAAAGAAAGAGACAGCTCATGACATTTATGGAGACTGGGGATCTGCCAGCCAGTAAGTACCCTTTTAACAAGCAGATCTCTCCGCACGGTTTATCGGCGGTCCACGTGATCTCCGGAGCCGGCGAGGACTGTCATTGTAGCGGGTGCCTGGAGGCACAAAGCCCGCATCACTTTCCTCGGAGACTTTCCGGGACGTAAGCAGCAGCAGGAGAAGCGATATGGTGTTACCTTCCAGCCGCTCCTACTTTCGCATCTGCCTGCCTTTCCAGACAACCTTTTTATAAATCGGCTCGAACTCAAAACTATCCGTAGCAAACCATGCATCGCAGGGCGCGATTCATGAAAAGAAGACACCGTGAGATTTGTTTAAACTATCCTGCACCGTCAAACCGATGTCACTTTTAAGAAACTGTCAGCTGTCTTATGCTAGCGCCGAGGAAGACTTGCTAAATCCAAGTAAAGGGGAAGACTCCTTGTAGAAACTGCAGAAAAAGCGGTACTTGGCTAAGTGGTTCCCACCTCTATGATAATTGTCGACACCTTAAAGGTGAGTACTTTATCTGCCTCATATATATTACGATAGACACCCATTCTGCAATATAAAAATGCTAATATATAAATACTGGGTCATGAAACGCATTTGGACGTATATATTCTCTATTCAGAATATAATACACTGAAACGGAATACTTTTAATTTGACCTGCGAGAATATATGGGATGCGTTTGGACAGCGAATGTTAGGGTATGTTTACCTGGTATTAGTCTCGGGATATACGAAGTATTTACAATCGGATCGATCGAAATATCAGATGTAGGCATTATGTAATTATTGCTCAGTTTTATTTTATTAGGAACAACCATTACTGTAATCACACTGTAATGTCTTCGGTACATGAGGGGGTGAATTAAACTTGTTTTCCTTTTTTATTTGACGCCGCACAAGAAACTTACATCAATTACTGTACATCGATATTAAAGTACATAAAAATAGTTCTGTAATAGGGTTACAGAGCGACAACACATATATACGTAAACACTAAACCTTCGATCAAAGTATTTCGCATAAAAGTAGTAGAAATCAACTTCTTGTAGCATTTTAAAGACTTAGTAAACGGATCGAATCTAATCATAAAAACTTTAGATTCATACTAAATAATTTTTCATATTTGTTTGATGTAAGTTACCTGGGGTTTCCCAAGTAGATCTTCACAAGGACCAAACTTGTTTCCAAGTGTGTTTAACTTTCTTGTAGGAGTCCGACGGCGCTGTCAGTGTTGTAGTGAACTTCAATACCATCAATTAAGAAATTTCAGTCAGTGATAAATTGTTTTAATATCCAGGAGAATCTCCCAGATTGGTAATGGTCTGACAGAAAAATTAATGTACTTCCACCATCTCATAAAGTAAGCGATACCTGATAAACGTAAAAAACTAAATGTCAGATTATCGGGAGTTGTAATAATATGATAATTTTTTCATTATAAATGTTTTTGAAACACTTGACATTATTTGTAACCATGTACTCTGTCCAATGTGGAAGTACGGCTTACGTAAAGGCCGGAGCTTGCGATGACGGATCAAAGTTGCATTTCCAGCACGATGGTGAAATCAAGTTGGTAACCTGCACATTTTACATGCGTTGAAAGGAAATTCCGTTCCGTCTGCATCACAAAACAGATCCGCTGGTTTTACTAGGCTATAATAGAAGGACTACTGAAATTATTAAACATCACTTTAACTTTGTGTTTTCATAATCCCGGCTAAGCAGGATAAACGGTTTTAAGATCAATAGATGAAAGGATGGACGGATGGAGTGAAACATATTAGAATCTAGTTTAAAATGTCATGTTTATTGTCAGAGTTAAAATGCGATAACAAGCGTAATTGCTCTAGGCACCGTAATAGCTAGGTTTTCTCTGAAGTAAATTGCAGTTTTCTCTGAAGTAAATTGTACTTTTCTCATAGCATGAATTACACAATTAGGGAACAGACAAAATCATTCTGGTTACTCTTAGGCTTTCAGACATGCAAACCGAGGCCTCATTCTCCGTACCTATTGCCGTGATCAAAGGAATTTTACGTGGAACAAAGTATAAAGTTTATATTTTTTAAAAAAAGTTTTAAGATGGGCCAACCAAATGCTGGCAGAAACGTACTGGAGTTCAGCGGAGCTGTAAATTTGCAGTATTTTGGAAGCACTCTGCACTTCAAGCATGTGTTGTATTAGAATCCGGGTGAAAAGCAGTTTCCATTGCTTTGTTCATAAAGGGAAAAACCGAAATAATCCTGGATCGTATGAAGTTCCAGGTACTGTTTCAGCATCTTCTTGGACGGACGAGTTTTCCGAGCAGAACTGTGCCCTGGTGAGCCCTGCTTTATTCTTCTCACTTGGTGGAAACCAAAAACACCAAACTCTGCTCATTACATCTACGCTTTACGTTTTAAGAGTTTTGTTTAGTTGACATTTATTTAGATGGCAAAGGTACGTTACTACAAATTCAGTCAGGTATTTAGTAGACTATAGGTTTTATCACTTTCATTAATTTCCCACGCAGTGAAATTTTTCCATTAATAACTTAAATGGGACCCGGGTGGAACCGATAAATGGATAATAGCATGTTTCTCTGGTTATTACGAATCATTTTTGCTGCCATCAGTTACACAGAAGAATTTTCCTGACAGCCCGGCGAGAAGGCGTTGGTCAGCATCAGCGAAGCCTGTGTGATTAATTCCGATGGACCTGGTACTAATGAGCATTGTATTAATTTTGTGTTACAAAACTAGATGGTCTGAGCAACAAAAACAGCCATTTACACCAAATGAACAATACACAGTACTGATGAAGTTACCAACCCATGAATCCCGATATCTTCTGTGCCTGGTGGTCATGATTATAGCATCGCCAGAAGCTATACTATAACAAAATTATGTGCACTACATGCTAGACACATCAGAACCACATCAAGAGGTCAATAACTCAGCCCTGGATGCACTGAAGTGCTTGTTTGAAGCCACACAAATCCATACTCCCAAGCGATGAGCATAACAGAACAACATCAATCAACACACGATCAGCACCAGCACAGCGCTGAGGCGGGTGAAAACTCTGTAGCAATACTGTGAGGATCCGTACCTGGCTCCGGGCCACAGGACCTGGCACAGAGCGGTCCAGATGGCCTAGGAGTGTACACTAGTTCTGCAAAGCTTAGGAGACAAATGCTCCAAGTCCTGCTGGGCACCACCGAGATGCATGTGTACACATATATGCGTGTGCGCGCACTTGAGATTTTTGGCATTGTTTGTGTCACATGGTCCTCCACTGTAACCTCATAGATTTCTGATGAATCACATGACCAGAAAGCCTTCATGCTATTTGACGGTCGCACTCGTGTAAAACACACGTTTGTACTTCAGTTAAAGAGTAGAGCATTTGAAGGCAGATTCCCACTTCTGCGCCATGGAAGGCCAGACCGGACGAAACGTCATCATGCATCACTCGTGGCAGTTTTACTTACACAAAAGTGTTCTGAGGGCAGAATGAAAAATGATTGGTTCAGAGAGATAACCAATCAGATTGCAGAGGAGGCGGGTCCAAGCCATCTGATTGGTTGGTCTGACATTTGACCAAGTTCTGATTGGTTATCTCTCTGAACCAAATCACTTTTTTCTACCCTCAGAACATTTTTGTGTAAGTGAAACTCCCATGAGCTCATGTATCCTACGGTAGAATGCCAGGGAGACGTTCTGTCCACGTTCCAGGATCTAATCCGGAGCTCCGTCCCACGCAGAGACGGCTTGTCGTGCGACAGTAAAAGGGAAGCTACCTGAGAACAAAAGCAACGGGACCGTGACAGACGCTGAGCAGCTTCAAAGCTCCGACTCCGCTTTGCAGCTTCCATTAAGCAGCCCGTGCTTTGGGGGGGGGTACGGGTAGAGGATGCATCCTCCTCTTCTCATCCTACCATGTCGGCTGTCAAGGAAGAGCTATACACTCCACTTTGGATCTCGCTGAATAATTTCTCTCCTAGCTATAAATAGTGCCATCTCATACACCTTTCCTCCTCTGGGCTGGTGATCTGCACACTCATGACGATTCACAGGCAACACCCCCACACATTTTTTTCCCCTGCCTTGCTGTGCTTATGGAAAGAAGTGCAGAGAAAGCAGGCATTATTAAAGTGACATAGAGGTACCACAAGAGAATTTACAGACACAAGAATTCCTGCCACATCATTGCCATGGGTTAAAAATATGGCTATTACTACTGCGTGTTCCCAATTCATAGAGCAACTTTGTCAAAAATATGTTCAAAGGGAACTAATTAAAAATAAGCATGTGCCACGTTAACTTAGCCCACCGATCCTCAGGAGACACTTAGAAGATATTCTAGATGAGATGTGTCAAGAGTCTCAGTGCCCTTCTCACCAAAAGACAAATGCTTGTTTTGTTATTTGGGTCCTATCTGCCTTCATGGGGGCACAGAGAGTCTCACCGGCCATTCGAAATATTAAAAATTGGGTGGTACAGAAGGTAATTTCTAACCCCCGTGGCTGCGGATGCTTCTAGCGGCCTTCATAATTCTGCGAAAATAAGCCTCCTGGGAAGGTTCATACATTTTTTAGTGTTATGCTAATGGATGCTCACCATTTGCAGGGAGCATGGAAGAGCTATTACGTATTAAAACAAACTGCTTACATTTCCACTTAGAGTCATGGTTTTTCGGTCTTGTTGACGGTTTTGGTCAATTGCCTGACACAATCAAGCCAAAGCAGCTTTCTCCAGACGTGCAAGTGTTTATATACAATGAGGAAATGAGAGGAGATATTTATGGCGCTAAAGATTATTAGATTGAAGGATAGTATAATGCGAGCGACTGGTGTGGGAGGATAGGCCGATGGAGGGATTGTCACCTGGAAGCTGCGGCGGAAATCTGCCTGAGTAACACAGGATCGCAACACACCACCTGGGACTCTGTATGACTGTACTGTACCTGTTAGTGTCCACCAGGTCTCAGATAAAGCACCAAAACCTTGGAAGTATATCAGTATGTACCTATAGGCTGTTAGCACAATAGAGGATATACCAATATACAGTGCGTCAGTATGATTTTGGGACACTGTTAACTATGCGAACAGCTCCAGTGAACCTTGGCATAGATGTCTCGATCTCTGCTTGAGGAATGCAACTCTGTCTTTCCATGAGAATTTCTACCATTTGGCATTTTATTCAGCACTGGAGAGGCTGTACTTCTGTCCACTATAAGTACTCACTTCTGTCCACTATACTGTAAGTACTCATTTGGGTTGTGATCTAACAGCCTGGGCATATGGTGAACACACTCATTAAACCATTCAGTGGCTGCTCGTGCAGTGGATAGGGCCATTGGTAGAAGAGATATGGATGAGCATGATCATTTGGAATGGTTTGGTCATTTTTCTTGGCCCCAGTTCTCTTCTGTAAGGCACGGAGTGGACCAAAACCATGCCAAGAGAACATACCCCACACCGTAACAGAGTTGCCAGAACACTTTGGGACACAATCAGTCAAGCTGGCAGGCTTTTTTGGAACATACCACACATTTACTGGTCTGCGTGTTGAGAACAGGGTGAAGTATGACTCATCTAACCATATGACTTTCTCCCACTGTTTAGTGAGACCACTGCCTGTCCCCCCCTTATTTACAAAAATGCATATTTTAGGTTCACTAGGGAATGTATACGCTATCATGCAACCACACTATCCTTCTCTGTGAAATTCTCACCAGATTCAATGGAATGAAACTGCCTGTTCACATCAGAAATTGACATTTGCAGTTAACTGGTTGTTTTACCTTGCACATGAAATCCATGCACGGACATCACAGTTGCCCTGGTTCGTGCTGTTTTTCATTGCAGACTTGACTATTAAAACCAGTATTAAGTGAGTATTAATACTAACAGCATTGCAGGACATCTCTTCCTCAAATCCCCAAGTTGAGGTCTTTGTCAAAGACACTCTAACAGTCCTCCTTCACTTACTGTCACAGATATTTTCTCCTAGTCATAGCAGTGAGTGGCCAGCCGGGCCTGTTTATTCATGACTCCTAAGCATTATGGGTCGTTATTTGCTTAATTAACCACACCTGTACAAATGACCCGCAGAGACCTTTTTTGCTTTAGTGTGGCAGTTCACGTTTCCTCAGGGTTACTTTAATGGGAACTGATGCCAAGGAAGATTTATTTCGTTTTCATATTTTGTTTCTTGGGTTGTGGATTATGGCCAATGCTTCACAATTTCATAGAGCTTCCAGGGGGAAATGTAGTTATCTTAGTGTTCTCGGAATCTCAAATTCATGGAAAACTCTGCCTTAGAATCCTGTGTAAGTTTGTAGAAAAATATGTCAATTTTTATAATTATTATTGTTGTTGTTGTTGGAATATTTGAAGTGGGGGGGAAATGCATTACAACACATTACAGATGAAAATAGCAGGTGAACGTTTCTGAAGAACAAAAAGTGGTATAACAATAGCTTATTTACAATAAGGTGAGCATAGGATATCTGATATATCGTTACGTGCTTCTCATTCACTATATCACCAAAAGTATATGGACACCAGCTTGTCCAACATCTCGTTCTAGAACCACAGTTATTAATATGAATATGGTCAGTTCATTGTTGCTTTAATAGCCTCCACTTTTATAGGAAAACTTTCCATTAGATGCTAGAACATTGCTAGTTGGGTATTGATGTTGGGTGATCAGGTCCCTTGCTGTGTGGCCGACCGCTTTACACCTGAACTTGTTCTCAGATGTTTTGTCCTTCTCAATCACTTTACTTGTGTTGAGCAGCTGCAGCAGGGCAGAAATGTGGCAGAGTGACTTGTTGGAAAGATGGCGTCCTATGGTGGTGCCAAGTGGAAAGTCACTAACCTCTCCTGTACAGCCACCCATACTGCTGCTAATTGCTTTGTTAATTGCTACTGCTTTGTTGCAGAAGATTGCATAACTGTGTGCTTAATTATACATCTGTGGTAGCAGTGGGTGTGGATCAAATAGAAAATTCCTCTGATTAATTGGAGTGTCGGCCATACTTTTGGGCATATACTGCAGATTTGTATGTGTGAAGAATTTTTTAAAACAATTATAGTTAGGTTCTTGGCAGGGTTGCGGTTCCGGTTCCGGTTCTGGTTCTACCTCCGGCACTGTGTGCAGGGAATTGGCTTGGCCACGCCCCCATCTGTCTGGATTACCTTCCATAGATCAAATACCTGCATTTAGGTGAATGATCGTCACTATGTTTATAATGCTTCATGAATGCATTATTATGTTACGAATGTGTTTATAAATTACTAAAAACATGGTCTTAAGCTCTGTGCTTCCTGGGATAAAGTGGAGGTTCGCTCCGACCAGGAGTTATGGAAGAAGTATTTGTGTGAAAAAAAAAATATATAGATACACACATTTTTTTCCCTGGTGACAAAGCTTTGATGAATCAAATTCATTATACAGGTTGTCTAGGATACGAGATTCTGTTAGGCCAGTAATAAATAAATGGCCTTACATAAAGAAGGAAATGATTCAACAGGGAAGATCAATCTAATTTAAGTTAGTCCTTATAGCGTGATTCAGCTAGAGCTCACTGCGTACCTGGTGCAGCATGTAACACACCATGCTAACAGAAATGGGGGATTGGTGTAGGAGCTGGAGAATTTGCTAAACTAATGAGAGCACAAATGCAACTATATTACAGTCTGCTAGCTGATAATGGCAGTGGTCAACAGTTTCAGTTATTTACCTTCTTACAGGAAAAATGAAGCTTATGTCACCTGAAACATTTGGTATATCAACATGGATGTAAGGGTGGAAAGCATTCTTCAGCATTTTTTTGCCTGAAAACAAACCTACTTCTTTACATCCTAGCAGTGCAGCGTACAGTGCCATCTTTCAAATACTCATAAATTGATCAATACTGCAATACAAGAAATACTTTAGGTCGTGTTTACCGAGGATGTCTCCGCTAAGTCGATCTTTGAATCTCTGCTCTCGCTGTTAAGTCGATTTTCGGCCTAATGTTCAATGATCATTTTTCTGTGTCAAACTTTCACCTCCCCCCCCAACCCATCCCCACTCCTGAAACACGCACTACCAGTCAAACGTTTTTGCACACCACAGGTTTTTACCACTTTTCCATTTATTTCATAAACTGCAGATTTTTTTATTCTTGTTGTGTATTGGAAAGTTGACTGAAGAACTATAAATGAAAATATAAGTTAAATAAAACAAGTTTCCTTATGACATGGAAAGTATGAAACAGTGCATGTCTGACATTCTATTAACTGGTTGTGTGGTGATGGCAGAGTCACAATCTAGGCTCTCCTTTAACTTTAAATGCACTAGTTAACTGTTTCAGTTCCCATGAAACAGAGCAGTATTTAAAGAATGCCTCGAATTTTCTCTGCTGTTATAAGTGCTAGAGGGTGTTATTTTGATGAATCAAAATATGATATTTTCTTGCTAATGAAGGTAATCAAATGGTGAACATACTGTCAATTTATAGTAGCAAAGAATATTGAGTGTATTTTTAGTAAATGAAAATGTAGAAAATCTCAGTGTGTGCAAAAACTTGACTGGTAGTGTACTCTCTTAAGCACCCGGAGAGCGCAGCATTTCCGCCGCCAAGCTGATTGCTTTGTTTATTCTCTACAGGTCAAACTATACCATGTGGGGGAGTTGGACAGTACAATGTTTTTTTCACATTTGAAAATCCTCCCCTACAGACAGATCAAAGCTGATATCTCCTGTAATCCTGGAGATTTTCAGGTGACTCCATGCACTGCACTTTGGTGATGAGCCCTTTCTGCAAGAGTCAGACAGATGTGCCCTGGCATCAGAACTATTCATGCTGCTGCGGAATTTTTTTGAACTGGATTTTTTTTTAATTCTCTGGACAAAGTGGGCATGAAAAATTTTTAGACTTGTATACAAGGCTAGAATTTAAAAATTGTCGCAAACCTCATAATAACAAACGAAAAACCTCAAACAAACAAAACAAATGTCATTAAATTATTATGAGATTATTTGCAGCTTTTGCTCTGTCGGTTTTTCCTGACTATAGCACATCTGTCTTTCTACTGTTCGATGTAGCAGTGAGCAAAATTGTGACAGTGCTCATTTCTCACACGGAGCACAGGTATAATGTGTGTTGTAGTATAAGCCAGGAGGGGAGCATATTTCAGCAGTGAAACTAACTTTGCTTTCACAGAGATGAATGGCTCAGTCAGACATGGGTAAGGTCAACCTCTGAAGGCCCAAACAACGTCCTGCACTATTTGTAGATGGTGCTGTGCTCGAGCAAGACAAGTTCAGGGGACAGCTCTTGGATCTTTTCCTTATCCCTAAGTTGTCAGGGTAATAATTCTGGTCAAATTAAGTGACCAAGTGACAGTGCATTGATCAATTAGCCAACAGAAATGAACTCTGAAGTTAATTATAGTCATCTGTTTTACCTGAGTTTCCTGTAATTAGCTGCCTACTTGATTAGGCATGCAAGGAAGAGTGTAATGGATCAGGAAAAAAAGAAGAAAAAAAAAACAGGAGGAAATTGAAATAGGCAGATGAACAATGTTATGCGTTTCCCTCCATTGTCTCCTGTTCTGTCCAACTGAAGACGCCTCAAGTCTAATTTATCTGGAGCCTGATCCTTTCACAAGGAAAGGCCCAGAGTCTGGAACTCGTGGAAACTGCAGGGCTGGTTCAGATCTCAGGAGGGGACCAGGGCGTTTACATCAGTGTTCAGCCAACCGTGCCTTGTGCGCGAGTGTAAGAAGTGAGCAGTGTGTGTGGTGTGTCACTGGAGGAAGTATGCAGCTACACACATATAAACAAGTGCATACAAACGAGGTATGGCTGAGAAGCCGGCCACTCAGGTACAAGTGTCCTTCACCAGGTTTTCTTTGCTTCTCCAGTGATGAGCTCATATGAAGCGGATGAGATTGGGTACAGTGTATTTATCATGACAGGGGCATCTGAGCACTGGAGTGCAGCCATTTGGATTAAAGGGGGGGGTGATGGATTGCGGGGACACATCCCTCAGCAGAATAAATCTGTAAACAGGCACTGTCAGCTCAGCAAGCATAGTGGAGGTCTTCATCCCAAACAACGTTACCTACTACACTTCTGTTTTCCTGCCTTGTTTTATCGTTTTCTGCCTACTCTAGATTTCTCCGCCATCCAGGAACGTTTGCTCACTGCAATATCTTCATTCGCTTCCCCCTACCTCACAATTTAATTAACTTTTCGAAGTATTTGGGACATTACCCAAGAATGCTGAGCCCTGGGAAACACAATCAATCAGCCTTCCATTAACTGAATAGTTTAATTACCACCAATCAGTGACCTGTCGTGCCCTGCAGGGGGCCCGGCTCACATAATCAGATCACTTTCCTGTGTTTCCACATGGCATGTAAACAAGGGCAACGTAGCCAGTGCGCATGCCCCCTGCAGGAGATGGGCATTCAGTAACGAGGGGACAGTAGCCTTTCCCTAATCAGGAGGACACTGATTAACTGGACAGGCCACCTATCTCTGCTCCTCACATGAGTTTATATTGCTCCTTCACAAATTGCCCTTTATTGCACAGGGTGCCACAATTATATACCCTGAGGGCCAACTTACATCGGCAACACAAAGCCCTAATATAATTCGACAGAATGGGAGGGGGGGGTGATGATAAAATTTGTCAGGGGGGCGGGGGGTTTGTAGATGATACAATTTGGCCGGCAGGCCCTCTATTTGGGAACCCGAGTAAAAAATAAAAACTGTGGTTCCTTGTTCTGTGTTTGGTCCGGATTAAATTGTATTTCCTATTAAGTATCCATGTTATGGCGTTTCGACAGGTTATTGAAAAAGTCAGCAGCCAGCCACAACAAAAACAAAGTACATTTCTTTTACCTCCCCCCTTGACAATTTGAGCATAGAAGTAAAAAAAAGTTGTTTTTTTTTTGGGAATGCAGTGCTGGGTTTATGAACATGGACAGAAGGAGAAGGGTGGGGGGGGGGCGGCTAGGGGGAGGCTTTTGTGATGTTTCTAGATGGAAATTCAGCATGTGAAGCCAGACACAGGACTTCAGTAGAGGATTTCACACCTCCCTGATAATTACAGACGTGGTTTTGGTTTCAACTTAAAGTAACTTGGACGCATGTGACGTCATTCCATGTGCTGTTGTCAATTTTCAGTCTGCGTCACAATTTTTAATTAAATGAAATGAAGGGAACAGGCCTGTTTATTTTATATTCTATTCATTCTGGTTTTTTTGTACTTGTACCCTCACTGACTTTTTTCATCGTACCTTCTGCATTGACAATAAAGTAATTCATTCATTACAGAAGGATTTCACATATACTGTAGAACTCAAATCATCCATCCATCCATGTATATACCTGTTGACCCTATGCAGAGTTGCAGCGGTCCGGAGGCTATCGCTATCCACAAGCTATAGGACTTTTGATTAAATCATATCAAACACTGACACTAAGATTACCAGAATAATGATGATGGTGAGCATTTTTAGCATCCTGATAAACAACTGATCTGATTATTTGTTTTCTGGGGTATATTGTACTTTATCCATTTTAGGAGTGATATTTGAAATATTCTGCCCATTATTTAATTGTCAGTATAAGCAAGTATAAGTGGTTATCTTATCGAAGAAAAACTCTATAAAATGTAATTTGAAGCCTCTGCATCTTTGATAGCACTTAGATGCATCAGAATCCAATGCTCCCTGTGTGTATGCAGAAACGTCCATTTTTATGGCACTACTTAATTGTAATTACTACCTTTTAAGCGACTATAATTTGCCTGAAAAATGTCTATTTAAGCTTGCTTTTTTCACTTAGCCCCTTTTGGACGGCTTCAGCAAGCTTTATACGTGACAGATTTGTATCGTGGTGCAGGGATAGGTAGGAAGAATAGGGCTCAGGGTCTCAGAGCAGCCAGATCCCACTAGTGGGATACATTCATGCGGCACATTTCATCGTTTATCATCTGCAATTCATTCCAAAACTCAATAAGCCAAAATCCCTTGAATTAGAAAGTTGAAGGCACATCCTCTGTTATTGATTGACTAGATTGGTATAGAAGTGTGGGTTTTGCAGAGACTCATGGCTAAATCAACCATGTCTGTTTTTCAAGAGGCAGCCGCACGGCAGCCCTGATCTCAAGCCGGAGCCCTTGTATGTTGCAGAAAGAGGCTTTGTTTCCTCGTTCCAGCTGCAGATGATCGATGGTAGCGTACTATTGAGGATTCTCCATCGGATCCTTACATGAATGAGCCGACATCGATGGTCCGCGGTAGAAATGGGCTTCGCGGAGTCCGCAGGTGGCTTCTGGCGCATTGTGCCGTTCCATTGTGACCCCGTAATTTAAGACAACCGCTGATGATCCGTGGTTATGAGGCGCTAGTGTAGCCAGACCAGATCCATCAAACTCTGGCTGCGAACTTTATAGCCAAACATGCTTGTCAGTTCCTGGAGTGCAGTTCCGAATCGGCTTCACATCCATCTAATGTGCTGAAGTGTCTACATGACAGGCATTGTAAAGATGTGGTGCCTTTTTTATGTGTCAGAAGAACGTGGCATGTCTTCAAAGACATCTAATTAGAATTTGGGCACTTTCTCTGTGGCCATCACCCTAAACTTATTTTGTAATTCTGATGGAATCAATAGCAGCACATCTGAAATAATTTAAGCCTTAAGAACCATGAGAAAAAATCGAGTGTCTTTTTTGTGCAGCTATATTCTCCTAAAAGTTGGGACGGACACAGCATCATGACTTAGAAATTCAATACACAGCAATTTTTGGTTTCAATTTGAGGTAACTTACATACATTTGATTTCCTTCCATCGTAAATTTTCAGTATGTGTCCCTTTTTTAAAAGAAATTAGGGGAATGGGCCTGTTTCTTAACGCATCTTTCCCTTACTGTAAACAGAGCCTAGTTAATGAGGCTGAGGGAGGGAGCCACTGGCTTTGTACGCCCCAACATCTGTCACCTTTATGCTAAAGGATTCAAACTCCCACAATCCTTTGTGCTCTGCAGATTGTCAGGAGACAAAACCCAAACACTTGTATAATTCATATTTTCAGTTATGAATTGTCTTTGTATATACATTTTAAGAATTACTTTAGTAAATAAACATAGAATATATACAAGTAGATGAATAAGTAAATGTGCACTATGCACATTATTTGCACTAGGCACATTATTTTATATTTATGTACAGTATATAATTAATTATATTGTCTTGATTGTCTTTGAAACACCAAAGTACATTCCTTGTATATAAAGGTACTTGCCAATAAATACACGATTCTGATGATGTCTAGTGAAAATTACTGTATATAAACTGCGTAAGAATATAATAACCGTAACTATTTCAATTAAAAATGATAACTGCAACTTTAAATGTTTGAGAGGTAAGAAGAATACAATAAAGTAATAGTACTAAGAAATAAAAATAATACTTTAAAATAATACTTCCATCCCTTTTCCACATTGGGTCACGGGTGAATATTCCAGAGATCATGACTGAGCAAACACTAAAGGAATAAAGCAGATAACAGCGGACCTAACGGGTACACATATGGTGATGTCCGAATCATTGTGGGTCATTCAGGTTTGTTCTCGGGAGGGGATTTCTCATAGGAAAACTGGGAAATCAGTCAGTGGTGGGGAGTTACAGGTATCCAAAGAGGCAGACTGACCTGAACCAAACAAGGAAGAACACAGAATACTTGGTACTGCGGTGTTGGGAGCTGGGAAGGAACAAAAATGCAGTCTGGGGGTCCTTGAGGACTGGGTGGAGAAACACTGATCTACGCTCCCTGAGTTACGATGGGGTTACGTTCCGATAAATCTATCATAAGTGAAAATGCATTTTAATACAGTACACCTAACCTAACTAAGGCCTACCTTAAACATGCTTAGAACACTTACATTAGCCTACAGTTGGGCAAAATCACTAACAAAAGCATATTTTATGATAAAATGTTGAATATCTCATGTCATTTATTGAATAATTTACTGAAACTGAAAAGCAGAATGGAACTGGAATACTCATCGTGAAGTCGAAATGTCGTAACGGGGACCGACATAATCCGGGGAGTGTCTGTATAGTACATGTCAATGATAATGACAATGACACCTGGTGTGTGATAGCAGCAGTTGAGAAACACTGCTATAGATCACACACGCATGCCAGGTAGAATTACTGAGATACATCGCCCTGCTCTGTGCACAGCCCTGCTAAAATGAACGGAGCCCATATCCCGGTCCAGCACCATTTGTCCCCAATCAGCATTTCTGCGTTATCCATGTTCATTAATATGGGGCAATTATCCAAGAGTAATCGATTTTGCGGTCACATGTGTCAAATGCATTCGGGTCCCAGAATGACCTCACCCTGCCAGAACCAAAACATGACGGCCAAATCCAAGACCCATAACCCTGCAACTCAACGGTCACATCCCTCCTATGGTGCTCCACACTCATGTCCTCAGCTCCTGGACCATGTGCAGAGATGGGCAGCTGCTGGATTATCGTTTGTTAGTCAAGGTCTGTGATGTGACATTTTCAGAGTTTCAGCAATATTGGTGAGAGTTCACTAGGAATGTAATATATGCATTCTTAATCATCTTAAAAAAGATTCTTCAGAATGTTCCTCCGCAGGGCTTCATGCTTATTTACAACATTTTGCTAGTCATCTTTCCACCTCTCATCTCCTGGTCCCTCAAAGCAGCTGTGGCTTATCTCACACCCTTTTCTCCTCCTAATTCAATTAAAGACTTGGATCTGTATCCATGAATTCATCTCCCACGGTGATGCAGTTTGTCTCCAGGCTGAAATGAATGGGTGACGCTTCTTCGCTGTGATCGACAGACTGGTGTTCAACACGGCCCCCAGCATGACCTCCCCCTCCCAGCATATCGGTGTTCCATGTGGCTCAATAACAGCGGTTACTGCCCATGTTCGAATTCTGAGCCCAGGCTATTGGTGCGTATCGATTACACAATCAGACTTCCAGCCCAATCTTCGGTCAAGACGAGCCCTCGTAATGTTTTTTAGTTCAGAGAGACACGGGTTATCGATTTCAGCGGGTGTCTTCCATCTGCTGCGGTAATCCATGTTAAGGCTGGTCACGCGGCCCCATGCAGTCTGGGCTGAGCACATGGAAGGTCGCTGGCGCTTTATTTAAGCTTCTAATTTAAAGCTGTTCACAGGGACCATTTAACCATATTTAAAAGAGAACATCAGCGGGAAACGGCTGGTCTTAACATTATATAAGATTAATTGTATTATGACTCAGTTGTAAAGATTAGCCCACATCTGGAGGTTACAACTAAGTTAATTTACAGTTAATTGTATGTAATGCTATATAACCCTCATTTAATATATGTGTGTAGGGCAACATGCATGGGGGTGGGACCCCCTGGGGGAGGAGAGACAGAGGTCACATTTGTAGTTTCACATAATTTACCAATTCCTTTAATCCTGTAAAGGAATTCCTATTAAACCTTCCCTTCCCTGCCCATCCCTGTTATTCCCATAAAGAAACCCTGTTAAACCTTCCCTTCCCTGCCCGTCCCTGTTATTCCCATAAAATAAATCCCGTTAAACCTTCCCTTCCCTGCCTGTCCCTTTTATTCCCATAAAATAAACCCTGTTAAACTTTCCCTTCCCTGCCCATCCCTGTTATTCCCATAAAATAAACCCAGTTAAACCTTCCCTTCCCTGCCCATCCCTTTTATTCCCATAAAATAAACCCTGTTAAACTTTCCCTTCCCTGCCCATCCCTGTTATTCCCATAAAATAAAC